>CAUYQU010038442.1:0-50035 GCA_963574635.1 Cheracebus regulus
AGGAGAAAATGCTAAGGGCAGCCAGAGAGAAGGGTCGGGTTACCCACAAAGGGAAGCCCATCAGACTCACAGCAGATCTCTCAGCAGAGACTCTGCAGGCCAGAAGAGAGTGGGGGCCAACATTCAACATCCTTAAGGAAAAGAACTTTCAACTTAGAATTTCATATCCGGCCAAACTAAGCTTCATAAGTGAAGGAAAAATAAAATTTTTTGCAGACAAGCAAGTACTCAGAGATTTCATCACCACCAGGCCTGCTTTACAAGAGCTTCTGAAAGAAGCACTACACATGGACGGGAACAACCAGTATCAGCCATTCTAAAAACATACCAAAAGGTAAAGAGCATCACCAGAATGAAGAATGTACATCAACTAATGGGCAAAACAGCCAGCTAGCATTACCAGAAGCTGCAATTTTCGTCTCTGGTAAAACAGACTTTAAAACAACAAAGAACATAAGAAACAAAGAGAGACATTACATGGTAGTGAAAGGATCAATGCAACAAGAAGAGCTAACGATCCTAAATGTATATGCATCCATTACAGGAGCACCCAGATACATAGGGCAAGTTCTTAATGACTTACAAAGAGACTTACACTCCCACACAATGATAGTGGGAGACTTTAACATTACACTGTCAATATTAGACATATCAACGAGATAGAAAATTAACAAGGATATCCAGGACTTGAACTCAGACCTGGAACAAGTAAACTTAACAAATATTTACAGAACTCTCCTCCCCCAATCCACAAAACATATATTTTTCTCAGTATCACATTACACCTATTTTAAAAGTGACCACATAAGTGGAAGTAAATCACTCCTCAGCAATTGCATAGCATTCAGCAGGTTTAAATAAAATATTGGTTGGCTGCTTATTGGTTATTTTCATCCCCTATTCCTTCCTGTCTCCATTGTTAAGCACAATTATTGGCATAAACGAGGTTTTTAATATCCATTTTTAGACTGCATTCTAGCCTGGGCAATAAAACAAGAATCCCGTTCTCTCTCCCTCTTTCTCTTCCTCTTTCTTTCTCTCTTTCATTCTTTTATTTCTTTTGCTCTTTCTCCTTTTCTCTCTTTCAAAAAATAAAAAATAAAATGAAAAAAAAAAAAGATAGCAGTATTCCTCAAGTTGATCTACAGATTCATTACAATCTCTAGCAAAACCTCAGCTGGGTTTTTTTTTTTCTTTTTGCATACATTGAGAAGCTGAGTCTAAAATTCATGTGGAAATGCAAGAGAACCATAATAAACAAAACCATCTTGAAAAAAGAGAACAAAATGGAAAGATTCACATTTCCTGAGGTACATTGGAGATATTGCAGATTTGGTTCCAGACCACTTCAGTAAAGCCAATATTACAATAAAAGAGTCACACAAATTTTCTTGTTTCCCAGTACATATAAAAATTATATTTACACTGTACTATATTAATGTACAGTACCGTTATGTCTTTATGGCATCCCCAAAGCAATTATAATAGTAATGTCAAAGATTACTGATCACAGATCACCACAGCAGATATAATAATAATGAAAAAGTTTGAAATACTGTGAGAATTACCAAAATGTATCACAGAGACATGAAGTGAGTGCCTGCTGTTGGAAAAAAATGGTTCCAATGGACTTGATCTCAGAGTTGCCACAAACCTTCCATTTGTAAAAGAACGCAATATCTGCAAAATGCAGTAAAGCAAAGTGCAATAAAATGAAGTACGCCTATACAACAAAACTGCAGTACTCAGGACTGTGTGATACAGAATAAGGATGGACCTACCAACCTATGGAAAAGAACTGAGAGTCTAGAAGAAACCTATACATTGTGGGCAGATTTTTGACAAGAGTATCAAGAGCATTCAACAGGGAAGGAACAGTTTTTTTAACCACTGGTGCTAGAACAACTGAATATCTACATGCACAGGAATGAAGTTGAACTCTGATTGCACATTAAAATAATGGATCAGAGACCTAAATGTAAGTGCTAAAACTTTAATGCTTGAATGCGATACCAAAAACACAAGCAATTAAAGGACAAATAGATAAATTGGACTTAATTAATATTAAAAACTTTTGTGCCTCAAAGGGCACTATCAATAAAATGAAAAGACAACCGTAAAAGAAAATGTTTGCAAATAATATATCTGATAAGGGTCTAGTACCAAGAAAATATAAAGAATTCTTACAACTCAACAACAAGACAAATAATCCAATTTAAAAGTGGGCAAAGGTTGTGAATCATTATTTTTCCAAAGAAGGTATACAAATGGCCAATGAACACATGAAAAAATGTTTGACGTTTTTAGTCATTAGGGAAATGCACATCAAAACCCCAATGAGATACCACGGTGGATACAGTAGAATGGCTATAAAAAAGACAATAAGAAATGTTGTCAAAAGTGTGAATAAATTGGAATCCTCATACAAGAATGTAAGAATGAAAAAGACATAGCCACTTTGGAACAGTTCCTCAAAAAGTTAAACAGTTACCATATGACCCAGCAACTTTTTGCTAGTTACATATCCAAAAGAAATGGAAACATGTCTGTGCAGAAACTTTGTACGTGACTCTTCATAGCAGCATTATTCATAATAGCTGAAAGGTGGAAACAAACCAGACATCCATCAGTGGATGAATGGATAAATGAAATATGCTAATCCATACAATGGAAAATTACTTGGCTATAAAAAGAATGAAATGTTAATACAATATGGGTGAACTTTGAAAATATGGTAAGTATAGGAAGCCAGCCACAAAAAAGTGGCCATGTTATGAGTCCCATTTACATGAAATGTCCAGAATAAGGAAGGAAATCTATAGAGACTGAAAGCAGATTAGTGGTTGCCCAAAGCTAGAAGGCATGGGAGGATTGGGAATGACAGCTAAAGGGTACAAGGGTCTTTTTGGTGTGATGAAAACATTCTAAAATTGATTGTGATGATTGTTGCTTACCTCTGTGCAATCTACTAAAAACCATTAAGTTGTACACTTTAAATGGGTGAATTGGATGGTTTGTGAATTATATTTCAATCTCTTGCCCTAAAAATAATAATGAATGATTGCTTTGCAAATTTTGACCTTTCAAATAACTTATAAAGCAATGTATTGTTCAGTAAGTGATGTTAAAACTGCCTATTTTTTAGAAGTATATTTTAAAATATTAATTTTCTAAATAAACTTGTTAGGAAAATATTAGGAATTATCAAAAAATTATTTGGAAAATAGTTAAAAATATAAGTTTAATTAGAATGTTAGTTTTGATGGAATAAAATTTTAAAGGTACAAAAATAAATTATGAAAGTACTAAATAAAATTTGGTTAGATATATTTTATACATTAATATTATATATATAGGGTGGGCAAAGCTTTTCTAATCATAGTAGCAAGGACAGAAATCATAAAGGAATACACTGTTTTATTTAATGACATAGTAAAGGAAAACTTGCACATATTTTTTAAACATTAAAATTGAAGGAAAAATGATAAATTTGGGCAAATGTTTGTAACATGGTAGAGAAATGATTCAAAAGTCAACATACAAAGAACTCTTAGCAATAAAAGACCATCTCTTCAATAAAATACTAGGCATGAACATGTGTAGGCAATTCAGTGAAGAATTACAAATAAAAACATGAAAAATATGTGTTATCTCACTAATAATCAAAGAAATACAGTCGTTCATTGTCTAAGGTGATTTTGTCCTGCGGACATCCTAGAGTGTACTTATGCAAAACCTAGATAGTATAGCCTACTACACACTCAGGCTATATGACATAACCTGTTGCTCCGAGGCCACAAACCTGTACCTGTGACTGTACTGAATACTGTAGGCAATTGTAACACAATAGTAAATATTTGTGTATCTAAACATAGAAAAGGTACAGTAAAAATACAGTATTATAATCTCATGAGACAGCCATCTATATGCAGTCCATCACTGAAATGTCATTATTCAGCACAAGATTGTACTAATCAAATCATAACTATGTAAGGTGATAGACATGCTAATTAGATTGTGGCAATTATTTTACAGTGTACACATACATGAAAACATCACTTTATATACCTTAAATATGTACAATTTTTATTTGTCAAGTATGTTTTAATAAAGGTAAGGGGAAAAATATTAATGCAATGTTGAGATACCCTTTCTGCCTATCAAGTTGGCACATATTACATTGGTAACAATATGGAGATGTGGGCATTCCTGTGCATGGCTGGTGACAACATATTGCAGGAGCAATTGCATATCAAATGGAAATGCATATCAAGATCCTGAAAAATACATGTGTTAGGTTCTTACAGCCTCCATAACAAAGTACCACAAACTGGATGGCTTAACGCAACTGAGATTTATTTGTTCACAGTTCTGAAGGCTTTAAGTCCAAAATCAAACAGGTCCATGCTCCCCTGAGGGCTCTAGAAAAACACTCTTCCTTGCCTCTTCCTAGGGATGGTTGTTGCTTGGAATCCTTGGCATTCCTTGGCCTGCAGTTGAATCACTCCGGTTGCTGCCTCTGTCTTCACATGGCCTTCTCCCTCGGTGTGTGTCTCCGTATCCCTCTCTTCTTTCTCTTATAAAAACACCGGTACAGCCAGGCGCGGTGGCTCACGCCTGTAATCCCAGCACTTTGGGAGGCCAAGGAGGGTGGATCACTTGAGGTCAGGAGTTTGAGACCAGCCAGGTCAACGTGATGAAACCTTGTCTCTATTAAAAACATAAAAATTACCTGGGCTTGGTGGCATGCGCCTGTAATCCCAGCTACTCAGGAGGCTGAGGCAGGAGAATGGCTTGAACCCGGGCAGGGGCGGGTGGACGCAGAGCTTGCAGTGAGCTGAGATCATGCGACTGCACTCCAGCCTGGGTGACAGGGCAAGACTCCATTTCAAAACAAACAACACCAGTCATTGAATTTCTGGCCTACTGTAATCCACTGTAACCTCATCTTAAGTAATTACATCTGCAAGACCCTATTATTTTCATGTAAATTTAAAATTTTTATATGAAAAAATATACACAAAGAACAAAGATAAATGCAATATGGAAAAATACACACCATTAATACTATTTTTGACCAACTCTAGCTTCTAAATTTCTCCAATAAAGATGGCTTGTTTTTATGAGAGAAAACCCAGAACTGTTACTTTAAAATAAATGCTCTGTGAAACACAGAGACTAAATATTACAATGGAGAGGATTGATATATTGAAGATAAAACTATCTTCTTACAAAACCATGCTGTTTTACTTAAATGCCCATCTCTCCCATCCCAACTTAAGTCACCACAATAATGAATGACTAAAAAGGCCTTTCTCACAGTCCCCTTGGGGGAACATCTCAGGCTTCACTAACAGAGGTCTAGGACAGAGTTGGGCACATAGACATTTGAGAAGCTACCTGGTATAATGGAAAAGGCCAGGCTAGGTGTAGTGGCTCATGCCTGTAATCCCAACACTTTCAGAAGCAACATGAAAAGATAACTTGAGGAGAGAAGTTGGAGACCGACCTGAACAACACAGTGAAACTCTAAAAACAAATTTTTTTTTTAATTAGCCAGGCATGGTGGTGCACACCTGTAGTCCTAGCAAGATGGTAGGATCGCTTGAGCCCAGGAGTGTAAGGTTACAGTGAGCTATGACTGTCAGTGTATTTCAGCCTAAGCAAGAGTGAGACCCTGTTTCAAAAAAAAAAGAAAAAACTTATGTGTCTGAATCTAGATGATGCTTGCTTGTTTAAAGGAGAACATCTATAGGTCAATCACTTAACCTCTTGATCAAGAAACCTTCACAAGCTGAGGACTGTAGATGATATATATATATAATGCAAATATTATTGATAAATGTTTCTGGAATAAACACATGTTGGTTTTTGTATTTATAGTTACTGATGTGTCAAGCAGGGAGAATTTCACAGATGAGGACAGAGTTTAGGGACTTTGTCTCAAGTTTTAGAATTGTTCAACAAATGTTTATTGAGTATTGGCCACATTACAGGCACTATCCTAAGTGCTGTGAATGCAGTCAGTGATAAACAAAACCCGTGCTGGGTTGGGGCTTTCTTTCTGGTGCAGTCTCTGGAGGAAATCACACAGTGTTGTGATGGGTGCATTTACTCTTAGATTTGAGATTGCGTCTGCCGTCTCGATCTGTTGAGCTGTCTTTCATCTAGCTTTATCTCCCATGTCCCTGTGATGTACTGAATATTTTCTTTGGGTTGATGTCAAACATCTTTCCCTTCAGTGTTTTTCAATGAACATTTATTTAATTTTGCATAAGAGTTGGATAGAAAATTAGCAGCATAAATTTATGGCCTTGAAATTTTTCAGGGCTTCAAAATACCCATTGAAGATATGCTGAGCATATTCAATGAGTGCAGAATTGTCCTTATTTTGGAAAGATAAATTCAGTTATGAATCCTCAGCAAGTTTAATCGCCAAAGAAATTTTCATCAAAAATACAAAATCAGAAACAAAAATGAGGAAATAACCACAAATACAGGAAAAGTTAAATGAACTTCAAGTGAATACTTTGATCAATTCTATGCCAATACATTTGAACTCGTAGGATGAGATGATGATTCTCTAGGATAATATGAACTAACCAAATAAAAAAATCTAGTAGAAATTTCTAAAATATAGACCAATTACCATAGAGGAAATGGAGAAAACTGTCAAAGAACTACAACCGTAAATGTTTCCAGGTCAACTCTGTGAAAACAGATAACTTTAATCTTACTTTATGCCACAGAACACAGAAATAAGGAAAACTTCCAAATTATTTTTATAATTTTATGATTACATTGAAACAAAACCTGTAATAACATATATACAACAGATGAAAATTATAGGACAGCTTCTTGGCCAGGTGCGGTGGCTCACGCCTGTAATCCCAGTACTTTGGGAGACCAAGAAGGGCAGATCACGAGGTCAAGAGATTGAGCCCATCCTGGCCAAAATGGTAAAAACCGCATCTCTACTAAACCTACAAAAATTAGCTGGGCGTGGTGGCACTAGCCTGTAGTCCCAGCTACTCGGGAGGCTGAGGCAGGAGAATCACTTGAACCCAGGAGGTGGCGTTTGCAGTGAGCTGAGATCATGCCTCTGCACTCCAGCCTGGTGACAGAGCGAGACTGCGTCTCAAAACAAAAGAAAAAAAAGAAAAAGAAAATTATATAGGACAGCTTCTCTTAAGAATATGTACTTAAAATCCAAAATGAAATAACAATACTAATCTTAGTAACGGAAGTATCATGGGTTTCTAAATTTTATTTTTGGTTGTTTCCATTTTCTAAAAACCTTTTTCAGACAGTCATATCTCATCTTGTAAGTCTGAGACAATGTGATAGTGGAGATCTTGTTTCAGATATTACAATATATGTCTTTATAGATAATGGGTGTGTCTTCAAAGTGGATCTTATTATATAAATTTTCACAGATTGATTTCATAAAAATTACATTTTTAATGTAGCAGATGTACCATAAATAAAGACAGGAAAAATGAGGAAGGAAATTGGGATTGTGAGACAATTTTTTTTTTTGTAGTACTATATAAAGACTCTTAAACATCAGTGAAAAAATGACCAAGATAGGCAAAGATCATGGGTGGTCAGTTTGCAGAAAAGAAATGCTCACTTAAAAATGTACATTAAGGCCGGGCGCAGTGGCTCACGCATGTAATCCTAGCACTTTGGGAGGCCGAGGTGGGTGGTTCACCTGAGGTCAGGAGTTCAAGACCAGCCGGGCCATCATGGTGAAACCCCATCTTTAAAAAAAAAAAAAGTACATTAAAATAGGAAGCTCCATATTTCACCATCAGAAAAGTTTAATTTTGGTCATTTTTTTTTCTTTTCTTTTTTTAAGGAGATGGGGAAAGGTGCTTTTATTAACTTCTGGTGGAAGGGCAATTCATGCAGATTCTTTGGAATACCATAATTACAATTTTTGAAAATAGATGCCAGCTTTTATTCTTGTTCTCACACGTGTTTGCATAGATGTTGGTACAAGGAAGTTTGTTGCTGTTTTGTTTGTAATTGCAAAAGACTAGAAACTGCTATAATGTTTTTCATTAGAGGACCAATTGGTGCTCTAATGAATTTTGGCACAACTATGCAGTGAGTATGCAAAAGAATGAAACCTCTGTCTGCAGACATGAGAGCGCTAAGATATTTTGGTTAGTGAAAGAACAAAGCGATACACAGAAGAGCATGCTCACTTTCCTGTTAAGAGAGAGTATAGAGATTATCTGGAAGAATGTGCTTAAGCATAACTGCCTAGGGTAAGGGTCAGTCAGAGGGAGACATTTCATTTTGAAACGTTTCCCACTGTTTGCATTTCTACCTTGTGTGTGTCTATTATGCTTTATTTTATTAATTTTTTTGAAGTGGAACAAAGTTTATTGCTTTCTTAAGCTTTCATCATATATTTCCAAATTATACTAAATAAGTAATAAAAATATATAATTCCAACAGCTGTGTGTGTGAGAGCATATTTTTGTAGATACTTTTGTGCACAGGATATGGGCTATGATTTTTCATTTTTAGCAGTTTAATTTTGCCAGCACCTTTGGAATCTAATTTTATGAACATTTCATCACATGTTTGTGGGCTGTTTTGTTTCTTCATTTGTGACTCATTTGTTTGTTTTTCTCAATTTTCAATTGTGTGTGTGTGTGTGTGTGTGTGTGATGGAGTTTTTCTCTTGTTGCCCAGGTTGGAGTGTGGTGGCACAGTCTCAGCTCACTGCAACCTCCTTTTCCTGGCTTCAAGCAATTCTCCCGCCTCGGCCTCCCAAGTAGCTAGGATTACAGGCATGTACTACCATGCCCAGCTAATTTTGTATTTTTACTAGAGGCTGGGTTTCACCATGTTGGTCGAACTCTTAACCTCAAGTGATTCACCCACCTTGGCCTCCCAAAGTGCTAGGATTACAGCCATGAGCTACCATGCCTGGCATTTTTTTTAAAAAATTGTTTTAATTTTTGTTGATACATAGTAGATATATATATTTATGGGGTACATGAGATGAGTTTTGATGCAGGTATGCAATGTGATATAAGCACATCATGGAGAATGGGGACTCTCTCCCCTCAAGCATTTATCCTTTGAGTTACAAACAATCCAGTTATACCCTTTCGTTATTTTAAAATGTACAATTAAGTTATTGACTGAAATCACTCTACTGTGCTGTCAAATAGTAGGTCTTTTTATTTTTATTTTTTTGTGCTCATTAACCATCCCCACCTCCCCAACAGCCCTCTACTACCCTTCCTAGCTTCTAGTAACCATCCTTCTATTCTCTCTATGAGTGTTTTGATTTTTAGGTCTCTCAGATAAGTGAGAACATGTGATCATTGTCTTTCTATGCCTTATTTATGTCACTTAACTTAATGATCTCCAGTTCCGTCCATGATGTCGCAAATGACGGGATCTCATTCTTTTTTATAGCTCTACTCCGTTGCATATATGTACCTCATTTTCTTTATCCATTCGTCTGTCGATGGACACGTAGGTTGCTTCCAAATCTTGCCTATTGTAAACAGTGCTGCAACGAGCACAGGAGTGCAGACATCTTTTTGATATACTGATTGCTTTTCTTCTGAGTATATACCCAGCAGTGGGATTGCTGAATCGGATGGTAGCTAAATTGTTAGTTTTTTGAGTAACTAAGCTGTTCTCCAGTTTAGTTCTCCAAACTGTTCCCCTTAGTGGTTGCACTGATTTACATTCCCACCAACAGTGCACAAGGGTTTCCTTTTCTTCACATCCTTGCCAGCATTTGTTATTGCCTGTCTTTTGGATAAAAGCCATTTTAACTAGAGTGAGATGATGATGATATCTCATTGTAGCTTTGATTTGCATTTCTCTGCTTAGTGATATTGAGTAGCTTTTCATATGCCTGTTTGCCATTTGTATGTCTTGATTATTAATTTTTAATTAAAGTAGCACTGTGACTTCAGATGCTACTTGACCACTCTGTGCCTCCGTTCCCTTACCTGTAAAATGAGGATTATAATATAATAGTACCTGTCTCCTTGGGTTATGAGAAATAATGAGTTAATATGTGGAAAGCACCTGGGTTAGTTCCTTACATATTTGGTAAGCCTTCAGTGAATGTTTGCTTTTGTTATTATGAACATAGTTTTAAAAATCAAATTGCACTCTACTTTTATTTGAGGGTAAGGGGT
This sequence comes from Cheracebus regulus, assembly GCA_963574635.1. NCBI lineage: Eukaryota > Metazoa > Chordata > Mammalia > Primates > Pitheciidae > Cheracebus > Cheracebus regulus. The sequence continues at coordinate 10,185 of CAUYQU010038442.1, forward strand.
AGTACTCCACTGCTCCAGATCCTTGTGCCACCCAGAGATAACTGTTTTTAACTATTTTTAGGTGTTTTTGGGGGGGAGGGAGTTTACCTCCATGTTTCTAAATAATAGGTTTTCTGATGTATGCAGCTGAGATACGGTTTACTGACTATGATGGATTATAGGGATTTAGCTTTCTTATACCACACCATTCCACCCTATTTTCCTCTTTATTCTTTAAATAAATATGATCCTATCATAATTTTGGGGTAAGCTAATACTGAGTGCTCAACTTATTTTAACTATGTAAAGTACTGTTCACTTCTGTAACTTTTTATTTTCCTTAAGCTAAGAATCATCCCCCTTTTTAATTTTCTTACTTTCCTGTGTACCTTTTTCTTATTTTTCCAAAATTCTCCTACAGAATTGTGAAACCTGTTTGAATACTATTTTTCATATGGCCATTCTCAATAGGTAGTGATTTAGTTCCACATTTCTCACTCTTTTTAAAAATTTCATGGCCAGGCAAGGTGGCTACCTCCTGTAATACCAGCACTTTGGGGGACTGAGGCGGGCAGATCCCTTGAGCCCAGGAGTTTGAGACCAGCCTGGGCGACATAGTGAGAACCTGTCTCTACAAAAAATACAAAAATTAGCTGGGCATAGTGGCATGTGCCTGTAGTCCCAGCTACTTGAGGGGCTGAGTCAGAAGAATCATTTGAGCCTGTGAGGTTAAGGCTGCAGTGAGCCAAGATCACACGAATGCACTCCAGCCTGGGTGACAGAGTGAGACCCTGTGTCAAAAAAAAAATAAGATCAAATAAAAATTTCTTGGGACACCCTTGCTGGACCCCATCTGCCTACTTCCTGTACTGAACTGGATGGACTTTAGGCCTGCTGCATCTGTCCTTTATTGAGCACCTTGTTTTCTTGATCCTACACCTTCCTCTTTCTTAATTTATTCCTTTGTTTTGGTGGAGGACATCCTCAAATAGACTTCTGAGAATGAGTGACTAGGAAATAGAATTTGTAGATCTATGTGTAGATCAGAGTTCTGTTTCTGAGGATTTAACACACTGTAAATCATGTTACTTGATTATTCATTAACCAGTGTCCATAAAATATTGTAAGACTGTACCTCCATCATTTCTTTCAAGAGAAATAAACAATCAGATGTTCTGACCAAAGTTATGCTCAATGAGCTCAAATTGGATCATCCATCAAAACTGATCATAGGCTTTAAGTACCTCCTGGCATACTGCAGAGTATTCTTTGGGGTCTCTACATCACAGTATGAGGAAAACAGACCTAGATTAACAACTGCATATAAGCCCAAGTTGGGGCAGTTGGTAGTATAAAAAGAGAAGGTGCCTTGGGAATGTGAGCCATCTGCTTCTGAAACTTATTTGCCAACAATTCCTGCTTTGAGTCAAAATAGCCCAGCATACACTGGGTAAAATGGCAACTTGATGTTGCATGTTCAGACATTCAGACCCTACTGAGACCCAGTAACAAACCACTGGTTTCTCAAAAGGAGAGTAGTCATTTGCCAAAGAAAGCATACATTTGCTTTATACCATCAGGGCTCTCTCTGGGGTCCATATATCCCCTGATCTGTCACAGACTCTTGTTTTTTATTGGAGCCACTGAGCCATAGAGTTGAATTGAGACAGTTTCCTGCTCTGTAGCCTAGAGCAGGTTTTCCTGCTCTGGTTGCCACTGAAAGCTGGCAGGTTCTGAGTGACTCAATATAGGGATCAGAGAAGCAATCCTAAATGTCAGTATATGTTTCCTCCAAAATATGAAAAAGCTATACTTTCAGGATCTGTAGGAAAAATCATAAGAGAGTTCATGGACTCCCTGGGCCTACTGTGACACTAATTTGGGCCAAAACTTCATTTTCCCCTGACCCCCATGAGCTCTCATTCTAAGCACAGGTATACTTAGACCCCCCAGGGATTCGAGTTAGCATAGAGCCAGTGTTCAACAATATTCTGAATGTCTGCCGTTTCCACTCTATACAGTTACTCTGCTACATGTCAGCATATTCTGCTGGGAAAAGCTAGGAGATTTTCAGTAGGTACAACTTGAGGTGCTACTGCAAGGTCTTTCAGTATAACCAGCTCCTTCACCCTTCCTCTGAGGAGCTTTGGGCCTGGGATTGGCTGAGGAGTCCTGCCGTACATCACAGTGACTCATAGACTTCATTCCATCAAACCTCAAGTATTTTCAGATATGTAAATCAAGAAGAACCTTAGACGGCTGTCCACTTATTTTAATCCTAGATGTCCTATGATCTCTCAGTCATTGTCAAACATCCCTGTGGCTCAATTCATTTTTATTATGTTCACAAATTATTTTATTTATTTGTTATTATTATTTATTTAGATCACCCAGGCTGGAGTACAGTGGCACAATCATAGTTCACTGTAACCTCAAACTCCAGGGCTCAAGCTGTCCTCACCTCTCAGTCTCCTAACTAGCTAGGACTAAGGCGTATACCAGTGCAGCCAGCTAATTTTTAAAAAAAATGTTCTGTAGCCAGAGGGTCTTGCTATGTTGCTCTATAGTCTTGAATTCCTGGTTTCAAGCATTCCTCCTGCCTTGGCCTCCTAAGGCCCTGGGATTACAGGTGACAGCCACCGTGCCCAGCCTATATTCACAAATTCTGTGGGTCAGAAAATGAGACAGAGCACAGAAAAGAATATAGTTTCTCTCTAATCCATGATATCAAAGGTCCGATTTGGAAAATTTAATGGCTGGAGGCTGGAGTCATCGGCAGGCTCATTTACTTACCTATCAGGCAGTTGATCCTGGATGTTGCCTGAGGACCGCAGTTCCTCTCCACATAGGCCTCTCATGTGATCTCACTGTTTGGGCTAGTTTGGGCTTCTTTGTAGAATACTGTCTGGAGACCAAGGACCACCATTCTTGAGAGAGATGCAAGCAGGAACTTTATCACCTTTTCTGATCTAACCTGGAAGTCACACTGAATCATTGCTGTAATCACAGGTCCATTTACGTGCTAAGGAAGAGAAGATAGACCCCCACCTCTCAATCAAGGAATGCCAACATCACATTGTAAGAATGTGTGAAATGGGATATATATTAATGCAGCTCTCTTTACAAAATATATTCTGCTCCAGATAGGAAGCACCAATTCTTTATCATCACCACACTGGTTCTAGAGGACTTAACATGGACAGGGTTTGTTGATCCTCTTCATGCAGAAATGATGGTTGTAATATTTCATTGAATATATATCCATACATATACACTTTGAATTTGTGTACCTTACATTACACAGTATAGCCACAAGTAATGCCATCAGTGAAGCCCATCTGAATGTATGCATGAACATTTAAGAAAGTTTTATTTCGTTTCAGTCTCATGAGTGTTGACCATCTCCACTAGAGTATTGCAAATCAAAACCGCAATGAGATACCATCTGATGCCAGTTAGAATGGCAATCATTAAAAAGTCAGGAAACCACAGATGCTGGAGAGGGTGTGGAGAAATAAGAATGCCTTTACACTGTTCATGGGAGTGTAAATTAGTTCAACCTTTATGGAAGACAGTATGGCAATTCCTCAAGGATCTAGAACCAGAAATGACTCAGCAATCCCATTACTGGGTATACCCAAAGGATTATAAATCATTCTACTATAAAGACACATGCACACATATGTTTATTGCAGCACTGTTCACAATAGCAAAGACTTGGAACCAACCCAAATGCTGATCAGTGATAAACTGGATAAAGAAAATGTTGCACATATACACCATGGAATACTATGCAGCCATAAAAAAGATGAGTTTGTGTCCTTTTCAGGGACATGGATGAAGCTGGAAACCATCATTCTCAGCAAACTGGTATAGGAACGGAAAACCAAACACCACATGTTCTCACTCATTAGTGGAAATTAAACAATAAGCACAGATGAACAAAGGGAGGGGAGCATAACACACTGGGACCTGTTGGGGGGTGGGGATCTATGGGAGAAATAGCATTAGGAAAAATACCTAATGTAAATGACAGGTTGATGGGTGCAGCAAACCACCATGGTACATGTATATCTGTGTAACAAACCTGCACATTCTGCACATGTATACCAGAACTTACAGTATAATAAAAAAATTTGGTTGGGTGTGGTGGCTCAAGCCTGTAATCCCAGCACTTTGGGAGGCCAAGGTGGGTGGATCACCTGAGGTCGGGAGTTCGAGTCCAGCCTGACCAATATGGTGAAACCCCATCTCTATTAAAAAAAAAAAAAAAAAAGCAAAAAAAAAGTATTGACTTTTTAAAAATCCTCAAGGATTTTAAATGATGATCATAAGTCATTAAACAAATGTTTATAGGCACTGTCATGCTTGTTATAATTATTAATAACTATTGAACTTTTTCCAGATTAAAATTTCTTGTTTTGGTGTGATTACTTCTATTTAGATTCAACTTCTATTTTTGGCAAAGACAGTGTGTTTTCTTTTCTTTTCTTTCTTTCTTTTTTTTTTTTTTTGAGACAGTCTCACTCTGTCTCCCAGGCTGGAGTTCAGTGGTGCAATCTCAGCACACTGCAACCTCTGCTGCTCTGGTTTAAGCGATTCTCTTGCCTCAGCCTCCTGAGTAGCTGGGATTACAGGCGCCTGCACTGTGCCTGGCTAATTTTTGTAGTTTTGGTAGAGATGGGGTTTCACTATCTTGGCCAGGCTGGTCTTAAACACCTGACCTCATGATTCACCCACCTCAGCCTCTCAAAGTGCTGGAATTACAGGTGTGAGCCACCGCACCTGGCCATGTTTTTATATTTTAATTCCAAAACTAAATGAACTATTTTGAAGATGGAATGCTGTGCCAAACTTTTCAGTCTTAATAATATAACCAACCTTAGCAGTCTGTCTGAATGCAGAAATGAATATTATTAAATTATAAAAATCCAGGTGTTACATCAACATACCATAGTAAATTCTAACTAAAAAAGCTATGCATTGGAAGGTAGATGTATGCTCCAGGAGGTAGTGAGCAATTTTTTGCAGAAGCATTTAAGGAGAGAGGAGCAATTCTTCAGTGAATAGTAGGTCAGATAATTTGGGCATTTTCCAACACCATCTCCTATGCGCCTAATCCTCCAAGCACATTAGATGATTCAGTCTTACTGGAACATCTGTACACAGCGTCTGTACATTCCATTTCTTCTTGGGATGTCACCTTCCCAACCCATTCTCTGACAAGCAAATTCCTGTTCAACTTTAAAGACATAAATGAAAAGTCATCTCTTCTGTGAAGCGTTCTCTTATACTCTGGAGGCCAAAATATTCATGTCTTCTTTTGTAGTCACAAAGCACTTTGTAAATATCCTACTATTACTACTCTGCTTGCTTCGGGGGAGGTGGAGAGGGAGAGAGGGAGAAAGGAGTGAGTAATAGCTAATGTTTGTTTCCTATCCAGTACTCGACAATCAAGAATAGTTTATTGCATAAATTATCAATTCTAAAAATCTGTCATTCCAAGGCAGGAGAGCTGTTAAAAATGCAGATTCCTTGTCTTAATGAATCACACTTTCAGGAGGGTGGATCTTTTTGACAAGCAGTTCAAGTGATCTGTGGAACAGACTTTGACCATCTCTGCTCTAGGCTGGGCACCACTCTTTCTGCCCAGCCTACTCTCTCTTAAGAGCTCATTTTAGCTTCTCCTGTTCTAGTTAACCTTGCCTTTCACATTTTCTAAGCCATTTATTTGACTCTGAATTCTTCCATAAGATTACATTTATTTAGCTTTCAGATATGGATATATATTCTGGACCACCTACCCTAGAATTTAGTTTTTTGGCTGACATATAATTTCATATGTGTTTGTTCAATTAACCTATATTCATAAGGACTGTGTATGTATGTATGTGTGTGTGTCCACCCATGCACATATACATGCACAACATTTGAAACATGATGGAGTTTATTTATTTTTGAGATAGGATCTCACTCTGTTTCCCAGGCTGGAGTACAGTGGCACGATGGCTCACTGAAGCCCTGACTTCCTGGTTTCAAGCAATCCTCCCACTTCAGCCTTTTGAATAACTGTGACTACCGGTGTGCGCTACCATGTCTGGCTAATTATTTAATATTTGTAGGGATGGGATCTCCCTTTGTTGCCCAATCTGGTCTTGAACTCCTGAGATCAAGCGATCCTCCTTCCTCATCCTGCCAACATATTGGGATTACAGGCTTGAGCCACTGTACCTGACCATTGTGGAGTTTATAAATGGCTCAGTTATACTTTTTATTTCAGTGCTTTTCTGATTATATGTTCATATTGTCAAAAGTATCACCAAAATTACAATAATAGCTGACAGATATTTATTCTAGAAGCTCAGAAAATGAGGGATTATGGTAGAAAATATAATTAAACCTGTGTTCCAGTAGGTAATGTTTTAAGAATTCATTTTCTAACCAAATTTATTTGGAAATTATTTAATCAGCTACATGCATTCTGGTATTATGTCTTTCAGCACTACCCCCCCTAACCAAATGAAGTCAAGAAAGAAACTGGGGAAACAAATTTCCTCATTTCTGTTTCTTAAATAATCCCTAACATAGAACCCAGTCCCTAATATTTAACTAAGTAGACCACAAGATTTATGCAATAATCTTTAAATGACTCAGTAACCGAAGAAAGTTAATTCTGCCTACTCTGCCCAAATGATTGAAATGTAATCCTCTCAAGATACTAACACAAAGAACCTACTCAAGAACAATTCTATTAAAATATAAATCCCATTGTGGTAGACTGAAAAAAAAAGCTATTATAAATCTTGATAAACCCTAACACAAGATAATGGAAAACGAAGTAATAATAAGTACGTAATCAAAAATTCCATGTTGTGTGATGATAGTGCCTTTTCTTAATAAACTTTATTTATGTTATTCTGCTCAGGATAACCCACTCAGTTTCATGAACTTTGTTCATGAATGCAAAAGTCAAAAAATCTTTTTCTAAAATTTTTTTTTAAAGAAAGTTATTTCATCTAAGTTCAGGCAGCAAACAACATGGGCCCTACTGAAGGTTATTTGTGCAGTAATGCTATTGGAAGTCTGAAAATGCTGCCTTTGCAAATGAAAAACAAGTCAGAACTATATGAAGAAATTTCTCTAAGGAAATACTATTGTCCTCCATGACCAAAGGCATTGTATCTATAAATTCACCTAAGTGAAATTGCATCCATGGCACCAGAGACCAACCCTGAAGCCAAATTGAGATAGGAGGGAACAAGTAAAGACTTACAGTGCATTTCTTGGAGGATGTACCAGGAAAACAAAGGACTGCAACAGACTTGCCTTAACCCATCAGCTCTCAGGAGGACTATACCAATTCCATTCCAGTAAAAAGATTACACTGGTTCTCCAAGAGAGGGATGCAGAGGGCAAGAGATTCCTTATCCCAAATCAGGAGCTCCAAAGAGAGAAGACTAGGAATCTCTAAAGATGGAGATATGGAAGGCAGTAGTTAGGACCCCTCTGCAGTCTGAATCCCAGCTTTTCCATTTGCCATTGGGACCCTGAGAAAGTTTTCTTTTTCTTTCTTTCTTTTTTTAAGACAAGAGTCTCACTCTGTCACCCAAGCTGGAGTGCAGGTATCACAGTCTCAGCTCACTGCAGCTTCTACCTCCGGGTTCAAGTGATTCTCGTGCCTCAGCCTCCTGAGTAGCTGGGATAACAGGTGTGTGCCACCATGCCCTGCTAATTTTTGTATTTTCAGTAGAGATGGGGTTTCACCATGTTGGCCAGGCTGGTCTCAAACTCCTGACCTCAAGTGATCTGCCCGCTTCAACCTCCCAAAGTGTTGGGATTATAGGCATGAGCCATGCCACCCAGCCAAGAAAGTTTTCTTAAATCCCTCTGTCCCTCAGTTTTCTCATCTAAATATGGAGGTAATTATAGTATTTGCTTGTTTGAATTAATATAGCACTTGACATATTGTCAGTAAATGTTAGCTGTGGTGATGATGTTCCATGTAGGTTGTTATTTGTGATCCTCCCCAAATGAGAGACATTCATAGTGGAACTATTATGAAGCCTGGAAAACCACCGGGCTTGAACAACCTAGAAAGAAAAGTCATTTATATGATCGAATTCTCGAGTTCTTTTTCTAGAACCCTGGTTTGGTCGTTTCTAACTTACGTAAAAGTTCTGACAATCTACAATGATCCACTAAGTGAATTGAGAAGGAATCCAGGGAGGATCTGAGTTAGTCTTCACAGTAGCTGGAGAATAAAGATTTAAGGAAATGGAGCCATAATGATTTTTAAGAATTTGATGTTTGCCTTAAAAAGTTTAGTTTTTGAGACCAGGTGTGATGATTCATGCCTGTAATCCTAGCACTCCAAGAGGCCGGGTGGGACAGTTGAGCCCAGGAGTTTGAGACTAACCTGGATAACAAAAGGAGACAGACACCTTCTCTACAAAAGATTAGTTGGGTGTGGTGGAGTGTGCCTAGTAGTCCCAGCTACTCAAGAGGCTAGGCAGGAGGATCACTTGAGCCCTAAGAGTCCGAGGCTGCAGTTAGCTATGATCTCACCACTGCACTCAAGCCTGGGTCACAGAGCAAGACCCTGTCTCTTAAAAAAAAAAAAAATTATTTCCAGGCAATGTTAGTTTTAAAAGTTCCTAGAGTATTAGAATTACTGATCACTTAATCTATACCACTTTTTGGAAAGAAGGCAGTGCATAAAAAGAATACTCAAATTTTGATCTCAGGTTATCTTCTCTAGTGTAAAAAAGTACTTTCCATCCAAAATCATTCCACACAATGTCAGACTTTCCAAACAAGCAAGAATTTCTTTTTAAATCTCACATGAAACTTAAGCATATCTAATACAAAACTTTACACACTCAGTGAAAGTTTTTTCTGACCTTTTCAGAAGCATGTCGATGTAATTCTTAGGTCAAATCTTAGGTTATCGTTTGAGAGAGACATTTATTTTAAACCCATTTCTCTCCACAAAACTAAATAGCAAGGAATTCAAACTGAGTTAACTTACAAATATTTAAAATCTGTTTTGATTACGTTGGGTTGTTAATTGTTCTTTTCTAATGCACTTAGTATATCGCTTGTGTCAAGTATACCCGTTGCAAAAAGGGCTCTGATGAATTTTTCGGCTTTCACACTTCACAGTTTCTACCTCCAAATTGGGAAATTTCTCCTTCCTAGAAGAATGTAATAACTTGGCGCCTACTCATACTTTATAAACTAATTGACTGTAATGTAGAAAAAAAATACGTTTTACTAGAAGGAAACAAAATAGCCAACACCTTAGAGAAAGTAAGCAATAGGAAGATCATGGTCCTCTTGTGAACATTTTTCTAATGTAAAGCACTGGCCCCTGTGGAAGGACCTACCATACTCCTCCTCTTTGCTGGCTGGAATGCTGGCTTAGTCAGGGTTCCCAGCCATCTCCCCAGTGGGCAGGATCTCTTTTGGGAAAAATACTGTGGCAGTGTTTGTAGTCCTGCCTTCTGCTGGGTTCTTTCTTGGTGTACCTCCAAGAATAGAATCATAGAAATGTAGAGCTAGAAATTATTTTGGACATTTTGTGTATTTGAAAAAATGAAGTCCAGAAAAGCGAAGTAATTTACCCAAAGGCTAACACCTAACTGATAATAGGACTGGAGCCCTATCTAATGGTCTCCATTGCTTCCAAGTCCAGCTGCTGCTTTGGAAGAACTCAGAATCTGTATTTCACAGACATTTTTAGCTTTGTATTACCGTTATTAATAGAAGTAGAACTATATGTGCAGAGGATAAACATTCAATGATTCAGTCATTAAAATAACATTTGCATAACATGTTGTGAATGTGTTATATATAATAGACAGTAACCAAATTTACTAAAATTTATAATGTGTTTATATATTTTAAAAATGTTTAAACGCTGTGAAAATAATCTTGAATAAAATTGTATCCATGTTATTAACTAATTCAGCCAACATTTTTGCAATTTCACCATTAGCAGACATAATCATAAGTGTGAAAATATAGAAAAGACAGAAAAACAGTTCTTGTTCTCACCTCGCCAGCAAATTGGGAAGGCTGACATAAAACAGACAAGTATGATACTGTGTGTTTCCAGCTGTGATATCACGTGGCGTGAGTCCCATGGCAGCACAAATGAGGGGCACTTAACTGTGGTGGAAGAAAAAGAATGCTCCGTCAAATAAGTAACACCAAACTTGAATCTTTAAAAAAGGAGATTTAGGAACAAAGGGCATTAAAAGGAGAGAGAACAGCCTGTGCCAAGCAAGTAGGTTGACAGCACGTGGCAGATTTGGAGAGCAAGAACATCCATATGGCTACATCTCAGAATTAAATGAGGGTGAGGACAGGCAGGGACCAGATCATGAAGAGCTTTGTGCATCGTGATAAAACATTTCAGTTTTACCAGAAAATAATGAGAAGGTGTTGAAAAATTGTATGCTGTAAATTAAACAATGTGACTGAAATTATACTGTAAAGCTTATGTTGTGTTTGGTTTGGTTTTTCCCTGCTCCTTAATATCAGATGCCTTTGTGAAATACCTAAGAGTAGAATGTGATAAGACCACCAGAATCTGATTCTGGTGTAGAGCTTACGAAAATCTCAATGTCTGCACCTGTAAAATGGAAATAATTATAAGATTGTAAAAACTACACAAGTTAAGTCCTGTTAATCATTTATTACAGTGTCTTCTGTATTGTAAACACTCAATAAATAGAAGCTGGTATCATTTTTATCATCAGTGTAAAAAGCTGAATTCCAGAAAGTGGATTAGAATGCCAAGAGTTGATTTTAACATCTGGACTTAAGAACAGTTGTCTAATTTTGCTTAATATATATTGCTTAGAATAATAGAGCCCCTTTAAGAGAACTACTTTGTCAGAGGCATGGCTAGGAAAAGACACTGATTAACAAAATACATTGATTATGCATTTGAAAGGAAATTTTCCACTGATTTTGTTGTCCAAGAGAATGTAAGAAAAGAAAACAAGTTTCAGCAGTTCAGAGCAGCATCCTGAGAAGAGCTATGTGCTTGATTTATTAGTTACAGGTGAGAGAGGGAAATGTCAAGGTTCATAGATAGGAATTGGGAATAAAAGTAAACTTATTTTTGCCTCCCTCTGTTGTTGGGCAGGCCCCCAAAAGAGAGAGTGTATTATGATTTTAATGTGCTATTACATTGTAAGTAATTGTTTATAAAATACGCTTATGCCAGAATGACTGAAGCTTATTTTTTGCCGTATTTTTGTATTTGGAATATTTTCTGTCCTTGTGCCAAATTGGAAATTTGAAAGATAGTTTAGCAATTTCAGTTTGGTTGTATTTAAAAATTAGGTAGGTCTAAATTAGACTTATTGTCTGTATAATGCCATCTTTCTGTAAAAAATGACTATATTTCAGCCAGGCGTGGTGGCTCATGACTGTAATCCCAGCACTTTGGGTGACCAAGGTGGACGGATCATGAGATCAGGAGATCGAGATCATCCTGACTAACACAGTGAAACCCCATTTCTACTAAAACACAAAAAGTTAGCCAGGCATGGTGGCACACACCTGTAGTCCCAGCCCCTCAGGAGGCTGAGGCAGGGGAATCGCTTGAACCTGGGAGGTAGAGGTTGCAGTGAGCTGAGATTATGCCATTGCACTCAAGCCTGGGCATCAGAGCAAGATTCCCTCTCAAAAAAAAAAGACTATATTTTAATATTCCATAAAATAATAGGTTTACTTTCTGTATTCTATTTTGTTAGTGCTCCTATATCCCTCCCTGTAAGAGAGAGAATCAGAAGAATTTGGAAAATGTCATGAATTGGCAACAGTACTGGAAAGATGAGATCGGTTCCCAGCCATTTATTTGCTATTTTAATCAACATCAAAGGTAAGTCAATATTTACATGTGCATATTAAAATTGTTTGTAGTCTCTGCAACTTATTACACTGATATATCATAGATTACGTGCCCACTTGACAGCATGGAGATAGTTTCAACTCTTCCTAGCATGTAGTTAGGGAAATGCATATAAAGAATCTGCAGGACAGAGAGAAAGACTTGTGTTGTACATCTTACCCTCTGAATACACTACAAAATGATAGTGCCTTTAGGTAGGAACATTACTTTGCATTCCCTAAGGATTATAGATTGATGCTCATGAGCTAAACAATATGCAGATTTGTCAGCACATTTAAACTGTATCAAATCTTTCCTTTTCCTTTCTTTTCTGATGAAGTGTCAATAACAAGAGTTCACACCATTAAAACCTTACTTGACTTAGGGAGTACTCAGTTTATACCATATAAACCATGTAAAGATGGTTTCTTGGACTAGAACACTTTGGTACCTGATGAGATTAATCAGCAATTATTCATCTAACATCTATTGAGTATTCACAACTCCTTGCCGTACATCTCCACTTGGATGTTCCAGGTTTACTGCAAACTTAACTTCCTCCCATAATCTCTGTCTTAGAAAATGCATGACCATTCACTCATTTACCCCATCCAGAAACGTTTGAGTAATTCTTAGTTCACTTTTCTCCTATGTCACCATCGTGGATTTTTGTTTGTTTTTAGACAGTCTCACTCTGTCGCCCAGCCTGGAGTGCAGTGGCGAGATCTCGGTTCATTGCAGCCTGTGCCTCCCAGGTTCCAGCGATTCTCCTGCCTCAGCCTCCTGAGTAGCTGGGACTACAGGCACGCACCACCACGCCGGGCTGATTACTTGTATTTTTAGTAGATACAGGGTTTCACCATGTTGTTGACCAGGCTGGTATCTAACTCCTGGCCTCACGTGATCTGCTTGCCTCAGCCTCACAAAGTGCTGGGATTACAGGCGTGAGCCACTGTGTCCAACCCATCATGTTGATTTTTACCTTTATCATGACTCCTCTCTGCCTCCCCACTATCACTGTCTTAGTTTGCATCCAGGTTTCTCAACTCCATTAATGCAATAGTCTTCTAACAAGTCTTCTGCCTTCACCCTGGACCCATTCCAAGCCACTCTCCATAGTACTGCCAAGGTAATCTTTCTAACATGTGAGTCTAATCAGGTTACTCTGCATAGTTTTCAGAATAAAGCTCAAACATCTTGGCATGGCCTATGTCAGATACCTATTGCTATGTAACAAACCACCCTAAATGTGGTGGCTTACTACAACAAAGACGCATTATTTTTTATGGTTCTGTGGGTTGGCTGTGTTCATCTGCAGTTGGATGATGGCTGAAAGAGCTGTGTGGTCCAAGATGGCCACCTCCATCACTCATATGCCTAGCAGTCAGTGCTGGCTGTCAGCTGGGGCGTCTCAGTATCCCCACCACCTTGGCCTCTTATTCTTCAGTAGGCCAGATTGCCTTCCTTACAAGGTGGCAGCCTCAGACAGCATTCTAAGAGAGGCAGGCCTCAGCTCTGCAATTTGAATAATATCACCTCTGACACATTCTATTGGTCAAAGCAAGTCATGAAGCCAGCTGCATTCAAGAGGCGGTGAAGTAGGCTTTGCCTCTTGATAGGAGGAGCTGCACATTTGTCACCACATTTAATTTACCACGGGGTTTCTCAAGATCTCATCTCAGACTGTTATTTTTCCAGCCTTATCTCCCTTCTCATGCTTCTTGGTGGCCATACTGGAAATTCCTCAGATATCAACTTCTCTGGGCTGCCTTCCTTGATCCCCAAATTTTGATTTAGTTCTGTATCAGTTGAGATGTGATTTGTTGCAGGTAATCAGAATTTTGACTCAAAGCATCATAAAAAATTAGGAAATGTATTACTTTATGCATCAAGAAATACAAGGTCAGGCATGGTGATTCACGCCTGTAATCCCAATACTTTGGGAGGCCGACGCGGGAGGATCACTTGAGCTTAGGTGTTCAAGGCCACCCTGGGCAACATAGGGAGACCCTGTATCTACAAAAAAAAATTTTTAAACTGTTCAGGCATGGTGGTGTGGACCTGTAGTCCCAGCTACTTGGAAAGCTAACATGACAGGATTGCTTGGGCCTTATGAAGCCTTGGGAGGTTGAGGCTACAGTGAGCCATGATCACACCACTGCACTTCAGCTTGGGTGGCAGAATGAGACCCTGCTTCAAAAAAAAAAAAAAGAAAAGAAAAGAAAATGAAAGAGAATTGCACTGGTGGATGGATGTCAGGGTTGTTTGATGCAATGACATTGGTATCACCAAAAACCCAGCTCCTTTTCAAATCTCAACTTGGCCTCTAGGTGGCTCTTTTCACAGTTATAATATGGCTACCTCAGTTCCAGATGTCACAGTCAGATGTAGCAGTGTCCAAAAAGAGAAAAAGCCTGTCTTTCTTGATACATTTTTCTTGTGATTTGGAAACCTTTCCCTATCTTCTCACAGGTAACCTTCCCTCATGTATCCTGGTTGACAGTGAGTTCCTTTGCCTACACCTGAACCAATCACAAGAAAGAACAATCAGAATCTACCCCTGACTTGGGGCTAGTGTTATGTCTCTTAAGTCATGTAAAGAAATGGTATACCCCTGAGTAGATTTGGGAAGGAAGAACAAAGGGAACAAGGTGTTGTGGAACAGCCAGAAATGCCAGCAAAAAGATGTGTCTCCCATATTCCATAGATTTGTTGTTTTTTTTTTTCCAGGAAATGTTTCTGAGTCATAATATTCCATAGTCTTCTATGTACAGCTCTGTCCCAGGGGCTTGCAATGGTTGCTTCACATAACTAGCCCAGAGGAGCTTTTTATTTTATTTATTTTATTTTCGTTTTGTTTGAGACGGAGTCTTGCTGTGTTGCTCAGGCTGAAGCGCACTGGCGTGATCTTGACTCACTGCAACCTCCTCTTCTCAGGTTCAAGTGATTCTCTTGCCTTAGCTTCCTAAGGAGCTGGGATTACAGGTGCATGCAATGATGCCCAGCTAATGTTTGTATTATTTATTAGAGATGGGGTTTCACCATGTTGGCCAGGCTGGTCTTGAACTCCTGACCTCACATGATCCACTCATCTCACCCTCCTAAAGTACTGGGATTATAGGTGGGAGCCACTGTACCCAGCTAGAGGAGCTTTAAAAATTTTTTTTTTTACCAAAGATGATTAATTAGAATCTTTGGTGGTTGCGCCTGGGCATTAGCATTTTGTAAAATGAATGCTAGGAATTCTAATCTATAACGGGAAACTAGAGCCACTGCTCTACCCTTTCACTTATCACCCATTACTGGAATTGTTTGTATGCTCATTTTCCTAACCAGATGGCATACTTGTTAAGGGTGTGGGCCACTCTTCTTTGTTTATGTATCTCTAATACCTAGCACGATGCCTGGTTTTCAGGTAATAAATATTTGGTGAGTGAATGAATAAGTGAATGCAATTTGTCAAATTAAAAGGAGCGTTCTTTGCTTCCAAGGAATTAGGATTTATTGGTGAAAGCAGATGCACATACAAATAGAAATATGCTTACATCAGCTAGAAATAGAAGGGGGAAGACTGAACATGGGGTGGCTAAAATAAAGAAATCAAAGTTTAACAATGTAAGATACCTTAGGTAAATAAGTTATCTAATATGGAGTAATGAGTTTGTAAGCTGGAAAGGTAGTGTGGGGTTAGATTTCTAATGGGTCATTAGTGTCAAACTAAAGGGATGGTCTTTGTCATATAGGCAATAAAAATTTGTGACTTTTTTTTTTTTTAATCAAAGACTGACATGAGTAGACCTTTTGAGTTAGCAAGTAACTGGTGTGAGTGTTGAAAGTATACTGGCTGGGGAAGATGGGTTAAAGGCAGAAAGAAAGGAGAGTACTGAGTGAAAAAACATTTTTGAATGGTTACTATGTACCTGCCATTGTGAATGACATTTTATTTAGATTACTGAATTTCTAAATACTAGCCCCATTTAACAGATGAGTAAACTGCGTATTTAAAAAGTTAAATAACTTGTCCAATGCACACAACTGTTAAGTGCAAAAACTGGAATCTAGTTTGTCTGATTCCCAAAGCTCCCATCAACCATCATCTGGTCCTCATAAGAGACTTTGAGGGTATAAATGGAATAATGGTAGTGAAAGTGGCTAACAAGGATTGTGGTAGTAAGACTTTTTAGAGTTAGAATAAACAGAACTTAATGACAATGTAAGTGATGAGGAAAAAGAAGGCGTCAAACTTGACTGTTAGAAAAGGACAGTCTAGCTCTGAGTATGCTGAATTTGAGTGATTCTTAAAATATCCAGAAGATGCTTTGAAAGAGTTACAAACACAGACTTGTAGTTCAAGAGCAAGACGTCAGAAGCAGTGCTGTTCAGATGTGGGAACTGTGGTGCACAAGCTGTAAAGTGAAGACAAAGAGTGCATATTGGGAACACATAGAGTGAGAAGGGAAATGTTGACAGAATCTTAGGATCATCTGCATTTAAGTTATAGGCAGAAGGAGATGAAGGAAGAATGGCCGGAGGGTGAAGAGAGAAATAAAAAAAAGGAATGTCTTGAAAGGAGAGTATTTTAAGGAGAAGAAAATAGTCAAGAAGAATATAATTTACATACAGCCTTTGATGAGTACAGACTACTCATTCAAGAAGTTTGCTGTGGACTACATCAAACTAAAAAGCTCCATATAGCAAAGAAAATACTCAGCAGAGTGAAAAGGCAACCTACAGAATGGGAGAAGCTATTTGCAAACTATATATCTGCTAAAGAGTTAATCTCCAAAATATATAAGGAACTCCTACAACTCAACAGTAAAAGAAGCTAATAACCTGGTTAAAAAATGGGCTAAGGGCTTAAATAGATACTTCTCAAAAATAGACATCTAAATGGCTTGACAGGTATATGAAATATTGCTGAACCTCACTAATCATCAGAGAAATACAAATCAAACCCACAATGAAATGTCACCTCACACCTGTCAGAATGGCTATTAACAAAAAAACAAAAGGCATTGGTGAGGATGTGGAGAAACTGGAACCCTTGCAAACTGTTGGTGGAAATGCTAAATGGTACAGCTGCTATGGAAGATAGTATGATACTCCTCAAAAAATTAACAGTAGAACTACCATATGATCCAGCAATCCCACTCCTGGGTATTCTTCCAAAAGACTTGAAATCAGGATCTTGAAGAGATATCAGCACTCCTCCTTTTACCACAGCAATATTCACTATAGCCAAGATGTGGAAACAACCTGAATGTCCATCAGCAGATGAATGGATCAAGAATATGTGAAGCCTGGCGCAGTGGTGCATATCTGTGGTCTCAGCTGTGGGAGGCTGAGGTGGGAGGATTGCTTGAGGTCAGGAGTCCAAGTCCAGCCTAGGCAACATAGCGAGATCCCACCTCAAAAAAAAAAAAAAATAGAAGGAAAATATGGTGTGTACATACAATGGAAGTGTTCGGCCTTTAAAAAGAAAGAAACTCTGCAACATGTGACAACATGGATGAACCTGGAAGACATTATACAAAGTGAAATAAGCCAGACACAGAAAGGCAAATACTATATGAATTCCACTCATATGAAGTATCTAAAATAGTCAAATTCATAGATTAGAAAAGTGGAATGGTGGTAGTTATCAGGGGCTGGGAGGAGTGGGTAATGGGAGCTACTAATCAGTGAACGTAAAGTTTCAGTCAAGTAAGATGAATAGGCTCTACAGATCTGTGCAACATTGTACTATTGCCAACAGCAATGTATTGTATACTTAAAAATTGAGGAGGGTATATCTCACGTTAAGTATTCTTACCACAATTAAATAACAGGAAAGTTTCCTGTGACTGGAAAACACCTTGGGGAGGAGGTGAGTAACCGAGGAGTGGATACAGAGAAATAAGCCTGCTGTAGATGAAAACTGTTGGAGGGAGAGAGAAAAATGGAATGTATATCGTAAAGTAAAAATGGAATGTGCCCTGAGGAAAACGAGTCAGGATGAAATAAAGTGGTGAAGGAGTAGGCAGATTTCTTTTTCTGTGAGGTGGGACGGTTTGAGCCTGAACCCACCACTGCATGAGTCAGGTGCTTCCTCGAAGCTTCCTGCCCTGGACTGGGAACTGGTTTCAAAATGTTCCTGAGCTTGAGCTTGCAGCTGGAGATGGACAGGGCGCCCCTTCCACATGCTGTCCTGACTAGCTGGTGACCATGTGGATGAACATCCTCTCACTCCCCTCTTGGGAACTGTATGTTGTGAGGGCTGCCTTTCCCTGACAGGGTTGCCTCCCGTCAGGGCATGAATTTTGAATATCCTCAGTACCAGTCAAGGAGGACTCTTCCTCCAGACGTGTGAGGTCTACCTAAAAAGAGCTACACCAAATTATATACTAAAAGTATAAAAGTATTTTTCTGGGCCAGGCGCAGTGGCTCACACCTGTAGTTCCAGCACTTTGGGAGGTTGAGGCAGCCGGATCATGAGATCAAGAGATTGAGACCATCATGACCAACATGGTGAAACCCCATCTGTACTAAAAATACAAAAAGTAGCTGGACGTGATGGTACATGCCTGTAGTCCCAGCTACTGGGGACGCTGAGGCAGGAAAATCGCTTGAACCCAGGAGGTGGAGGTGGTAGTGAGCCAAGATTACGCCATTGCACTCCAGCCTGGTGACGGAGTGAGACTCTGTCTCAAAAAAAAAAAAAGAAAGAAAAAAGTATTTTTCTGTACTCTTACAACAATTCTGACACCAAACGTGTGGTTTTCCCACACCAAACAGTTCAGTTCTCTGGTGACACTTGCTGGTGTCCTACAATTCAGTTCGGTTCTGGAGTTGGTATCAGATCACACAAATTAAAGGGTCCAGCCCCACAAGGTGACCCCCACTTCAGATGTCAACCACATGTCCCAGGTATCTACCTGTACTTCTGATCGACCTTCTCTAAGTCAGGGGTTCCCACATCCTCCCTCCTTGCGTTTGATAATTTGCTAGAATGACTTACAGAACGCCTTACTTACTATTACCAGTTTATTATAAAGGACACGACTCAGGAACTGCCAAATGGAAGAGATGCGTTGAGCAAGGTGCCTTTTCCCGGCCACCACCTTCCGAGCACCTTGATGTATGCACCAGCCCTGGAGCTCTGGAGTTAGGGTGTTTATGGTATTGCATAGGCATGATTGATTATGTCATTGGCCCTTGGCCATTGTGCTGATCTCTAGCCACCTCTCCCTTGCCTGGAGAAAGGTGGCTAGAGAGAGGTGGTGCTCAATTCTGATCCTCTATTCACATGGTTGGTTCTTCTGGCAACTGGTCCCCATCCTCCAAGAGTCACCTCATTAGCATCAACTCAGGCACGGTGGAAAGGGGCTTACTATGAATAACAGAGATTCTCCTCTCATCCCGACTACTCAGGAAATTACAAGAGTTTTAGAAGTCTTGTGCCAGGAACCGGGGCAGAGACCAAATACAAATTTCTTATTATGTCACCTAGAGCAGTTGTGTTAACTTTAGTACAGTAAATTTAAGCTCATTATACCTCCTTCAGAACGGATACACATTCCCTATCCATCATCTCACTGTCCCGTTCCCAAACTGTGGGGGTGTAGATAGAAGCGGGGGTGGTCTATCACAGCCCAGCAGCACTCAAGACAGGATTTTTAAGCGACTCTGGGAAGGCAGGCGTTCCAAGTTTGGCTCTTTTACCATGACATATGTGAGAGGAAGCAGGAGTGCTGTTTGGAGGTGTGAAAAATGGCAGCTCCCTGGTGCCATCAACTCTTAGTACACTTTTTACTACTGTTAAATATGAAGTTAAAATAGACTTACTGTATGGACTCCCAGATGCTCTTGATAGGATGAACTTCATATTTAAAGTAACCTTTAGATTTCGCTCAAATGCAGGAAATTAGGGAGAATAGTGAAGTTTTCACTTTGAAGAAAAGGGTGTTATTTCAAAAATCTAAGACAAAGATGACAGGAGTCTTAGCTTTCCACTGGTTCAGCCTTGTTGAGGCAAGCTATATTCCAGTGTTGAGTCTGCAGCGGCCGAAGCAGCCACGAAGCAGCTGTGCCTGCCGTGGGCAGTCAGTCTCCATGCGGCCATCCCTGTCTACCCCCAGGAAGGATTCTGCAGAGGTGCCACTGGGGCGAATTTATGCCAAGGATTGAGTCCATTTGTGGCCTTCCCATGTAACCTTTCTGCTCTTTGCCCCCCTTAACCTTTGGACTCCGTCTCCTCCCACTATGTGTAGATTTGTTTTTGCCCTTTTTAATTCAGATAATTACACACAATTCTGCTCCCTGTATCATTTTTTTCATTTTTTTCCCCTCAGTCTTTCCCTGGTTTATCCCTTCTCGGAAAAACCCAACTTATATCCCTTTAATGAGTATGCTTTGAAACCCCCTTTTCCTTGCCAGAAACTTCTCTGTATTCTCAATTTTTTTATACAATTTTCTTTCTTTATCTTTGCCTTAACTGGCTTCTCCTTGAAAAGGGCATGTCTCTTTGAAAATAGTTATTCATTTCTCAATTCTCTTTGGATCTAAAGGCCAAAAGGAGTGATGAGTCTTTATTTTTTATCTTTTGCTCTGATTGGAGAGCATAGTGTTTTTCCTTATCGGTTTACTTTTTACTACTTTGTTTCATACCTCTGAGGGGGGAGTAGGTCACAGAGTACACAGAGCAGGCTTACACACACACAACAAATGAACAAACCCGGCCACGCCACTGCCGTCTCTTGAATTCACTTCCTCCACCACTGCCTTGGTTCGGGCTCTCACCTAGCTTCTTCAAGTCGTCCTCAACTGGTCTGTCAGCTTTGGTCTTTCTCTTGTCTGTCGTCCACACCACGAAACTTGTTTTGCTTTGATATTTTTACAGTCCTTGATTATCAGTTTTTCTGCCTTCTTATCTGTAGGATAAAGGCCATGCTCTTCCAATTCCAACTTCAACTTCTGCCATTGAATTATGTGCCAGTCAAGGAAAACCCAAAGATAAAACAAGAAAACAACAACAAAACAGCAGGCATGGTCCTAGCCTTCATGGAGCCTATAGCCTGTAGTCACAGCATCAGTATAATTACGAAGTGGGGTAGTGCTATGAAGGGGAAGCTGAGCGTGCTGCTGTGAGGTGTTACGGCGTGATGGGGAACTTCAAAGACTTTTCTGAGTACATCAAAATTAGGTCAAGTCCAGAGGAGGTTCAAGAATTAGGTAGAAAGCGAGGGGTAGAATATTTCAGAATGAGATACTACCATGTACCAACGTTCTGCAGCAAGAAAGAGCTTGGTTGTTGTAAGTACTGGAAGGCCAGTGTGTCAGGAGACCTGTGAATGAGTGGGAGAGTAGAGCAAGAGCTAGACAAGGCTTATGTTTCTCTTAAAATGTAGTGAGCAGCCGATCACTGGTTTTAAGCAGAGTGGTAATATGGTCTGCTTTACATATTTTAACTTTTATTCCATCTGCATCAGTCACCTCGAGTCACTCTGTTTCCCGTGCACCTTGATGCCTTCGCTCCTGTCTCTCTCCCCTCACCTGGGGACACTTTCACCTTTTTCACTTCTGGGAATTAGCAGAGCACAGTAGTCCTAGAATGAACTCTGGTACCAGGCGCTTTCTAGTAGTGTGGTCTTAGATATGTAACTTTAATCTGTCTGTGCGTCAGTTTCCTTTGTAGAGGGGGGATATAACATCAAGGAGATGGCATGTGCCTCACCCATAATAATTCCTATAAAAGTGCTTGCTATTGTTGTTTTTATTACTATTATTAAGATTCACCTCAAGTGTCACTGTGTAACTTTCTCCTATCTTTTCAGGTGTAATTCATTGCTTCCTCTTCTGCACTCCCAACTGCGATGATTACTTTTATCACACTGTTAGAGAGTTAGTTGAATATGTACTTTTCTGCCATTATAGATTATGAATTCCTTAATGGCAGCAGCCTTGTGACATCAAGCATCGAGATTTACATTTCTCCTCTACCACTGATTGATTGTACAACCTTGGATATTGCACAGCTTCTCCTTCTTGGTTTCCTCACCTATTAAAGGTGGATCACAGTAGCCATCTTAAGGGCTTTTGTTTTGGTTTTGTAAAAAACATTTGCACATTAGTGAGTACCTAGTAGACGCATGTGCTTTTCTTTCCTGCCTCTGTACATTTCTAACAACTAAGTTAGAAACAAAGTTGGGCCTGGTTATTCACTAATTGGAGGCTGAGGTGTTGAATGAATAAATAATGGGGGTTTTATGAATGAGCAAAACAACAGAACACAAAAAGTGAAGAAAGAAGAGATTCTGTTGTTAAAATAAGTATGTTGTACTCCTGATGCTAACAGAGATATCCTAATTTTTAAGTTCATTCAATGTGTGTTTATCCTGTATTATATGTTTTTAAATCCAGTTTACCCTTAGCATTTTAAAGTAGGATAAACATAATGGGCTGAGCTCAAATTGAGTAGAGGTTTCTACAGAACACAGTTCTAAAGCCATTAAAGTAGAAGACTGAAAGCATCTGATTAGAAAAAGACTGCTCACTTAGAGCTTAGTTTTCTTATCTATAAAATTTGATAGACTGATAGATTAAATGATCTCTAAAATTTCTTCAAACATTCAAATTCTATGGTTTTACGATTCCCTGGTTCTGAAGACTTGTACAGAATTACAGCAACTTAAGATGCTAGATAAAATCCTAATGGTGAAAGGGAGAGGAAATTAGTAAAGAACTAAGTGGTTAACAGTCTGGCGCCATTTAATGGAGAGGCAGACAGCGCTGCCACCTCAACGGTAATTGAGTTTCATAATGATGACACTGAGTCATCAAAAAAAGGTTAAATTTGGTTCAACCTACTCTCCTTAGAAGGCAAGGAAATGTGTAATACATTTTTAGGAATATTTTTGCCAATAATATTTTAATATTTTGTTAGTTTTTATTAAAGTTAAAATTTAAGCTTCACTTATTTGGAAAATTCACTTTTGTGAATACCTACTTCCTCTCCTTGAAGCAAGCCCATTTCAGGGGCTGCAGAGATCTTCCTGCCGCCACAGAATAGCTTGTCACTCTTGTATCATGGTTGTTACTCTTTTCATAATTTAGTGTCCTAAATTTTAGACATAAAAATGCCACCATGTCAAGCTGGGGACATTGGCACGTGCCTGTAGTCCCATCTACTTGGGAGGCTGAGATGGGAGGATCATTTGAATCCAGGAGTTTAAGGCTAGCCTGGGCAGCACGGTGAGAACTTGTCTTAAAAAAAGAAAAAAAGAAAGTGGTAGATGAACTTAAGAGGTTGAAGTAGATAATATTGTGCCTTTATGTCATACTAAGGGGTTTAAATTTATCATTAAGAGCAGTGGAGGACTGACAGTCACATTTATGTTTTAGAACGATGAGTCTAGTGGCAGCATGGAGGGTAGATTGATAGAAGCCAAAGTTGGAGGACCCATGAACAATTTGGAGACTGTTGCATCAGCCTAGACAAGGGATGGTAAGAGCTTGGACAAAGGTAGAGTTAGTGGAGGAAGAAAAGGAGGAAAGTGGAATCCGCAGATTTGGAGAAGTACATGATGCTCAATAGGGACTGAGGTTAAGCACTGGATGGAATTGGATCCAGTTCCTGCTTTCAGTTGTGGGTAACTGTTTTGGAGGCACCATTAACTGGAAGGTTCTGGAAAAGCCTTTGCTTTCCTGATGTAAGTACTCCTCCTTCCTGCTTTCTGATGCCAGGACAGCAAAAGCCATCATGCGACTTTGAGGTGATAAACAGGAGGGTGGACATCTACACATTAGTGAGAGTGGAGCAAGAAGAGCCAGCTTCCTGGCACGCTTGTGCAGTAGCTGCCCCTGCCCTGGCCATGCTACCTCAGGATTTCTTGTTATGTGAGACAGACAACACTTGCATGCTTAGAAATAGGCGTCTGTATATGTTTATAACCAATAAAGTGAAAAATGATTGGTCAGTTGTAGTTTATTTTTCTCATGTCTTTGCATTCTAAAAACAGATTGAGCTCTAAAAACAGATGCAGCTCACAAAAAGATTTCTTTTAATATAATTATATGTTGAATTTAATTGTGCCATTGGCTTCTGAGTTTTTCTTTTGGTTTTTTAAAAGAACAAATTACTAAAGAAAAAAACTTCATTTTTACTAGCAGACCTCTTAGTAATACAAATGGGGAAAATGTGCATATAAAGATGGGACCTAAAATTTGGAACAAATTTCAGAGGAAAATTTTGTTGACATTGGAATGAATTACTAAATACTATGTTTGATATTTGGTAAAAAAATATTTTTGTTTTCTACTCTGAGAAGTATTTTTTACAGTCTATCATTATAGAAGAGACTGGTTCTATGGCTATGTTTTACAGGAACATATTGGCTTTTTCTTTAGACATTAAATCCAATAATATATCCTGAGTCTTAAAAAACAAAACAGTAAATCTGGAATCTTACCGAAACTGAGTCTTTTCCATATACATTTGTGTCTGTCTCCATATTAAGAGAGATTACATCAGAATTAAAGTCTTTCTTTGGTCCCAGAGTCTGTACTTTTTAAAAAAGCAGTGATTGCTGTGGCTTCTCCAGTATGCTGTGGAATATATATGGAAGTTATTCCAGTGTTTTTTCTCAGTCTGACATCCAAACGGCTGTACATAACTTAAAATTTGCATTTGAGAGTCTGTTTTCTAATGGTTAATCAAAGTGTTTTCATGCTTGCAAATTCATCTTCTAAGAGCTTTTATCATCGTGGCATTAAAATTAAGAATTTGCTGTTATTAAATCACTTTTCATTTAAGATATTTTATGCAGCCTTCAAACAAAGCCCTGAGGGAATTTGGGAGGAAAAATACAAGAACCGTAGGACAAGTAGGTCATAGAGTGCAGCATCATCAGATGGTGGAATGCAGGGCAGGGCTGTGCGTCAGGAGACTTCATTTCTATCCATAGCTCTCTTTGTGACTTAGTGATTGACCTTGGGCTACTTATCAGGGAGCTCTTGCCTCAGTTTCATCTTAGATAAAATGGGCTGGAAGTCACCCGAAACACATGTAGAATGTATTGTGGAGTTCATAGACTCATAGACTGTCAAATCTGGGAGACACATTTCAATCATTTGCTCCAACTCAAAATGAATCCCCACCACATAATTTTTTGAAGTGTTGTCTGCTCTCTACTTGAATGACTCTTGTGACGGTGGACATCACCTCCTCCTGAAGAAGCCCACTCCATTTTTAAACATTTTTAGTTGTCAAGAAATGAATCCTGGGAAATACCTAAAATAGGCAAATTCATAGAGACAGAAAGTACGTTAAGGGACTGGGGGGAAGAGGAAAGTGGGGAGCTATTGCTCAATGACTAGGGAGTTTCTGTTTGGTGAGATTTCAAAGTTTTGGAAATAAATGATGTGAATCTAATTAATGCCACTAATTCGTGAGTCTAATACTACTAAAGTGTACACTTTACCACAGTTTTTAAAAATGCACCTTCGTTAGTTCGGTAATCTCACTGTGGAGGTAGACCATATTGTCCAAGTTTTACAGAAGAGGGAACAGAGGCTTTATGATCACATGGCCAGGAAGGAGCAGTGTAAGAATCCTCACCTGAGTACTTAACCTTCAGACTGTGGGTGTCACCAAGTTCATTCCGCAGTCACTGTCGGGAACAGATTTGTTCTCGTTGTTTGGGATGCTTTTCTTTCCGTCCCCTGAGCTGGCCAGTGTAGAAGAAGGCAGAACCTTTCCACCACCCTTGTTAAATCCAGAGACTAAAACTCAGTTAACGACATGCATGAGCTTTTTTAGCAGCTACAGCACACTGTTGATTCATACAGAGCTTATACTTAATTAAACCTGCTCCCCCAACTTTTGATTTATACATTCTGCTCCTTATTAAAGCAGGTTCCCCCATTCCTAAACTAGTGAGATTTGTGTTGCATTTAAATACGCAAGAATTGAAAATTTATCCCTATGTGAATACATCTTGTTGCTTTTGACTGATTGTTCTAGTCTCATGATAATTTTGACTCTTGATTCTGGTACCCATTATATTTGTTATTTCTTCCATCATAATGCTATCTTAATTGTAAGTCAAAATGGCTTTGGTTTTCTCATTCAAGTTATCAATAAAAATGCTGGAAAGGACTAGGACATAGACCTATTTCACTGCTGATTTTCCTCTGGCCTTTCATAATAGCCAACACATATTTACTTTTTGCGTATTAACTCATTGACTTAGCATGACTCCCCTATAAGGCAGTATTAACACAATCCTCATTTTATACGTGACAGAAGTGGAGCACAGAGAGGTTAAGCAATGTGACCAGATCACACAGCTAGCAAGTAATAGAGCCAGGATTCAAACCTCTTTATTAAGCTTCCAGAGTCTGTTCTCTTAAGTATTCTGCTGTAGTGCTGCTAACATCAGCCATGATTCTCGCCCATATTGGGATAAGATAACATAAGGCACTGTATTAAATCCAATTAATAAGTTTGCTATTATAACATTTTTTAAAGTGTACTGTTGGTGGCAGAATAGTCTGAAATGCCAGGCGAAAGCATTTGTGCTGTTATCTTCTACCAAGAAGTTCTTTCTCCATTTGTTCACCAAACTCTAAACTCCTGCTCTTTCATGTCTGCTGAAAAGATATTTCCTTTTTATTTTCCCAGGAAAACTTCAGTTCTCCTTCTTTAATATTACCTCTTTACTTTGTACAAATGTCCATTGCATTTTGAAATGGATTTCAACAATAAGCCAACCACAAACATTTATGAGCACCTAGAGCACATGCTGAGCATTATTCTGGGTAATGGAAATATAAACACGGGAAAATGGTGTTCCTGCCCTCGGGTTTACAGCTGACTAATGAGAGTCAACACACAAGCGTGGCCATGGTCCCTGCCATGTCACAGGTGTTCTGCAAATATCACATGGTGGAATGGAAGAGAGCTGAGTACCAAGAAAGTCTTTTAAAATGCCCAAATAGGCATCTCTAAACTTATTTTGCTTTAGATTAAGAGATGACTGTTTTTGACCATCATGGCTGTTTCCTAAAGGAAACCATTGGATCCCCAGCCTTTCCTGGTGTGTTTCAGTGAGCTTAGGCTAAATTGGGCTGTGGTTACAGCCTGCAAATCTCAGAAGCTTATAATAACCAATGTTTTTTTGCTGTCCATGTCTCTCTTGGGTCATGTGCAGCTCTGCTCCATGTCATTTTCACTGTGGGACCACAGATGAAGGAGGGGTGCCTATCTGGGACATTAATGCTAGAATCAAGGTGAAAAAACAGAAAACAAGTTTCCCTAGGAATACCTGTGTCTATAATTTTTTGTGATTTTCAAATTCTTTACCATGTTTATTCCACCAATCTGATAGTTATTTACATGTATCTTCTTGACTTTTGAATATCACATGCTACCAGGATAAAGTTAAGCTGCTGGTACATCTAAGAGAAATTTTAAGATTAACTGAGAGGGTCTTTTTCATTACTCAAGTTAAAAATTCTGTCATCGAACTGTAAGTCACCACTTTAATTGTTATGCATGTTTCTGTATAGTATTTTTGTTCTTCAAACATACTGTAAGCAAGTCATCATTTAGGAAAAGAGCCTCAAAATTAATTTAGCTAATTTTACTTTGCAAAAGCATTTCAAGATTTGTTTAATACATTTAAACTGAGAGATACAATTGCTTGACAAACTACAACAAAACTGAGCGTAAAGCTAGTATTCATGTATTCTTTACTATATAATTTAGGGGTTAGGATGAATGATTCATTGCTAGCCTTGATAAAAATGTTAGTCTATTTCTGTCTTCCTACATGCAGTAGTAATATATACATATTATTGCTGCTAATATATATATATATATATATATGCTGCTAATTATTCAATTGAAAAATAACTGGTATGTAATACAGTTTAATGAAATAGGCTTTTATCAATTGGGAATCTTTTAGAATGATGATACTTTAACAGGAGGTAGCGCTTTCTTCAGAAAGACATGCAGTTGACTTTCCCTCCACCCAGGATACATTTTTCAGATCCTTTCTCCAGATCTGCCAAAATAATGGTACAATATTGATACTAGAGGTATAGAAAAATAAACTGTGGTAATAGGCTGATTTTTTCTTCTCTGAGGATCTAATTACAGGGAATTGGACTTAACCTAATCAGACATGAATGGCAATTTCCTGAGAGTAAATTAGGGAACAAATTATTGTGAGATGAGTTGCAGAATCTTTTTCAGAAGTTTGGAGAAAAACAGACTGTCTGTTCACCTGTTTGGACCCATTTGGTATTGGCTTAACCAGGCGCTGGCAGCAGTTCCTAGCATGCTGGGTCTGAAACGGTGACATGTATAGGAGCGGCAGCACGGGGGGCTCCTCAGGGAGGGCAAAGCACCTGAACAGGAATGGGGTAGGTGAGTTGAAGGAACAGGAACTGCTATTGACAGTTGTTATGCAAACATTGGTGTTGGCTGGGCTAGATAGAGATCGATTAAAAAATGAAGCCGGAAGAAAAGCAGTAATGACAAAAAGAGTAGGAAATAGGATCGTTTGCACTTGGAAATTATCTGAAAATAGTTGGCACAGTCTGTAAAAACACAAGCAAATACACATGCCTGTTTATGCAAATACAACCATGATATTTGCAGTTTCAAGCAAATATATGTGGCCTTTGGGAAAAAACCTCCATGAAATCTAAAATCTTGTTCCCTGTCTTCCCCAGCCCCCACCTTAATTTGCTTAACTGACGCTCTATAGCACTGGATTTTCACTTTCTTCTTTGAAACCTTTTCTTATTTCATTAACATTTACTGAACTCTCACTTTGAACTTAGCAGGGTGTGATGCTCTTCTGGGTGCGGGAATACTGGGAAGAGTCCAGGTCCTTGGGAATTCAGCAGACTCACTGATACCACCGACCATTCTTTATGGGGGCATTTGTGTTGAGCCATGGGTGACTCAGCTAGCCCGTGTTGCTATGCCTCACTTCAGTTTTCCTATCTAAAAAGCCCTTGCCATCTTGATTTTAGATCAAACTTCGTGGGGAAAATGTTTCTTGACTTCCTTTTAAATGCCATATTTCATCTGTGCACATTATATCCAGGATTACTGAGATGGTAAGAAGATACATTGACATTCGGGGGGATTCCTTACCCACCTCATTTCCTTGAAAACCAAATTCTAAAGCTCTTGCCAGCCTTACAGACACCCAATGGAATCCCTGCTCATGTGCTTATTTTGGGTGCATCTGTATGTTTGTCATTTTCTCCCTGGAAACGGTTTCTCACACCCACATTGCAAGTGTGTGATCTGTGATTATATCTCCTGCTCGTTTTCTGTGTCCTCTTTGCCTGGAGCGAGGGCTGAGAACATGATTCAGCTTAGGGAAATGATACAAAATGTGGTTGCTAAAGTGATCTTTCAAAAAGCAGCTTTTTATATGTGTGCAGTCACTGTGCTTGGTGTAGCCTATAACTTCATTCACCTGAAACAATGAAGCAGCTTCTAGGATTTTAGAATTATGGTCTTGGAAAAACGTGGAAGACACCTGCTTTTAGCCTCTTGGATATAATCTTAATTCATTTAAAAGATTTTGAAGATGTTGAGAGCGGGGCGCATGCTAACTTTGCTCAGTGATTAATCCTTACTGTGTTTGTTGCCATCTTGATTTTATATAAAAAATCATGAGGAAAATGTTTCTTGACCTCCTTTTAAATGCCATGTTTCATCTGTGCACATTATACCAGGATTGTTGAGATGGCAAGAAGATACATTGATATTTGGGGGGATTCCTTACCCCCCTCATTTCCTTGAGAAACAAATTCTAAATCTCTTACCAGCCTTACAGACACCCAATGAAATCCCTGTTCATATGCATACTTTGGGTGAATCAGTGATTTTTGCTCACTGTGACTAATCCTTCTAGTGTTTGTAGCCTTTCTTATAAGGAGAACTTCTATTTCTTGCTTTTTTTTGTTTGTTTATTTTTGAGACAGAGTCTCACTCTTTTGCCAGACTGGAGTCCAGTGGCATGATCTTGGCTCACTGCAGCCTCCACCTCCCGGGTTCAAGCAATTCTCCTGTCTCAGCCTCCTGAGTAGCTGGGACTACAGGCGCGTACCAACCACGCCCAGCTAATTTTTGTAATTTTAGCAGAGATACCGTGTTGGCCAGGCTGGTCCCGATCTCTTGACCTCATGATCCTGCCACCTCGGGCTCCCAAAGTGCTAGGATTACAGGCACGAGCCACCACACCCAGCTGAGAATTTTTATTTCTACTCTGTTAATTTGGCTTCACGAAGTAAATAAGGGGCCCCTTTGTTTTGTCTTAATCGGTGAAGGGAATATGGGATGTCCTGGTATAATTAGTCCTGTGATTTATAGTCCTGTCCAGCCCAGGCTTGCTTGAGAAGTCCCTTGCATAGCCCTGTATTACCAGACATGCCATATCACAACAAGCACCTTTTGATGTTTAAGAATTAATGCGTCTAAGGAACCATAAAACGAAAGATATTTTGAACACCAGCATCCTAAATCAACATTTCCGTTTTCTGAGGATGTTTCTTTAGGACTAGGCGTCACTGAGATAGAAAACGTTTTGAGAGATTTTGGAAACAAAAATGGCTCGCCCTTAAGTTTCCCCATTTCTGGCTGAAATCTGATTTAACAATGCTGTATAATCTTCAAATATGAGAGAAATCATTGTGGGGAAGAATGTGGGTTTTAAAGAATAGAATGGGTTGGACAGAGAAATTGTAAAACTGTGTTTTTATAAAATAGAAGTGAAAGGATCAGAAATCAGCAGTATCAAAACAACGTGAAGAACTGATCAAACTGTATACTTGTTACCTCTGAATTTCTCTATGTGGAAATTCCACCTCAATTTTAAAATTCAGAATTTAAAAACAAGACTCAAAGGCTAGTTAATGGGCAGAAACTTAAGGAAAGTCAAACCTGTGTGGCATAGGATTGGGGCTAACATGAACATGGAATTTAGAATTGCTAGTGACATTGTATCATAAAAGAGCTGAATAAAGACGCATCAAGAATCTGTGGGCACATTTGACAAAGAATAAGGTTGAAAAGGAAATATCAGAGATGTATTACAAAGACAAAAAGGAAATTCTATAAAAAAATAAGAAGATACTTCCTTAGGGAGGATGGATATTAAAATTGCAAGGGTTATTAATGCTGTGGTTAGGAACCCAGGTAGTGGTAGAAATAGTGGAGATCTAGCTAGGCAAAGGCACGATGTAGGAAAATGACGAAGGAAAGAGAAGTGTTTCATAATGTGTGCCAATTGTTGGGCAGGTGTGTTTTGTATGTAAATACCTGTCATAAAAAGACAAACACTGAAAAAAGAATGAAAAAAGTAACCCTTTTTTTACAATTCAGATTGTAGAGTTGAGTTCTAAAATAGAAATAATAGAAAACAGTTTATTCCCTATGTTATTTTTAAATACTTCTGTTGATGATTTAATTCTGAATGACTAACTGGGAAAAGGGATAGAAAACCTGTGCTAGTGAGGAACTGATCACAGTATAGGAGAGCAGTTTATGGTAGTGTGGCTTTCTGAATAATGGCCCCCAAAGATCTCCACACCTTAATCCCCATGGATTTATGTTATTTTACTTTGCTACCTTTTGTTGCCTTGTATGATAAAAGGGATTCTACAGATGCGATTAAGGATTTTGAGATGGGGAAATTATACTAGATTGCCTGGGTGTGCCCCAGATGCAATCACAGGGTACTTAGGGAGATGAGACTGGAGAGAGTAGTAGGGGATGTGATGAGGGAAGCGAGAGATTAGAGTGATGCCAGGGAAGGGGCCGTGAGCCAAAGAATGCAAGAAAGGAAGCTGGGAAAGGCAAGGACACAGATTCTCTCCTAGAACCTCCAGAAGGAACACGGCCCTGCTAACACCTTCATTTTAGTCTAGTGACACAGATTTCAAACCTCTGACCTCCAGAACTGTAAAAGACTAAATCTGTGTTGCTTTAAGCTACTAGAGCAGCAGTAGGAAATAGATACAGGCAGTAATTTGCAGATAGTTCTAAGTGTAATTGACTTTTACAATGAATATGTATGAGCTTTCCTTCAACTTTGAGCTTTGAAAATATCACAAATTTTAAAATATTCTGATTCTGTATCATATTCTTTGGGTTGTCAAATTCATTTCTTCAAGGTTGGAAAAATTGGACTGGGACTGGATTTTAGGTCACCTGTGCCGTGTGGGGTTTTGTAGAAAAATACTTCCCAGTTAGGTGTGGTGGCTCATACCTGTAATCCCAGAACTTTGGGAGGCCAAAGTTGGACGATGAAGCTCTTGAGTCCAGGAGTTCAAGACTGGCCTGGGCAACATAGTGAGAACCTGTCTCTACAAAAAATTGTAAAAATTAGCCGAACGTGATGGCATGCACTTGTAGTCCAGCTACTAGGGAGGCTGAGGTGAGAGGATGGCTTGAGCCCAGGAGGTTGAGCACTCCAGCCTGGGTGACAGAGTGAGACCTTGTCTCAAAAAATCAAAAAACAAAAAACAAAACCCACTTTTCATGTACATACCCTCATATGATCTTCTTAATGTGGGTTTTATTTCTCATTTTACGAATGAGGAAACTCCAAGGGTTTGTTTTTTGTTATTTTTTTTTAAATGAAGGTATTCTTCTAGAGCATTCATGGTTTGTTTTTGTACAGTGAAGGTTCTGATCCATCTGGATTTTTTGTATATGTGAGAATAAAATGGGGATCCACTGTTCGTTTTCTCCAAATGGCCTGTATTGCCCCAACACAATTTATTGAATAAATAATTCATCTTTCTTATTTGGATTTTTAATGATACTGAACTTTCACATCAAATTTGGAGCTACAAAGTAGGTTAACAAGGTGAGAACTGTTAGAAGAATAATCTTTCTCAAATAGAAGAATGTAGATGTCTTCTTTTCTCCAGTTATTTCTGCTTAAACCTTAAGTTTAAACATTTTGGGCAGAAAACACTTATAGTCCTCTATGAAATAAATAACTTACTTGGTAACTCACAGAAACCACAGACCAAATTACTCTGAAGAACAGTAATTCTTAAAGAAAAGCTCACAGGAATTTCTGGCACAAAGGTGTCATCTAGTTTTCAAAATCTTGCACTTCTGATGAAATCAATGAATTGAAAATCCTACTCTCGGTGTGGAGATAACCTGTAACTGATCCACGTTCCTGAGCAGCTCAAGGAGGTAGATGGAAGAGGAAAAGGATTTAATGTAAATTTAATGCAGTTTCTTAGATCTGATCTTAGAGAATATCTAACTAGGTTGAATATTCTCTTTCCATTGTATTTTCAATGGAAGAATGACAAAGGATTTCTAATTAATAAAGCCTTTTTATGCCAAGCTGACTTTAGAATGAAATTCATTGATTTGCTTTTTTAAAAAAGACAGAAAGTCATAAGCATCCTTCTGATTTGCAGGTCTTGATGATTACTCCTCTTTTTTTCTGAGAACTCAGAATCCTTAATAGGTCTCCGATCTTAGGGTTTTAAGAATCACACTGGGAAAACTGACAGATGGTTAAAAAATAATTACCACACAGTGTGAGTAAAATCTTTTAAAAAGTGTGTTTCTCCAGGAGCACAGAGCGGCGATGGTTTCCCCAGGCCTCTACTTTGGAAGACTTGGTTGAGACAATTACTTGACTGGGCTGCATCTGAAGGGACAGTCATCTTAATCAGTAGGAAAACATTTGCCAAACTCAGTTACCATAAGAATTTAATGGTGTTAAATGATAGTTTGTGGGATAAGCTTGGGATATAACTTCAGTTTGTAGTCCTCATTATGGGCCTATTGTTACTGAATTATTTTTTTCCTTACTGTACCTGAGATGTATATATTGGAACTGAAAGTAACCATTTACTTCTCAAACCTCTTCTATTTCTTAACTTTGCTGCTTTTAAGCCTTCCTGTGCCTAACCTTTGCAGGGCGGGAACGCTTGACTCTTAGGGTCACAGGTGGCTAAGGGGGCATAGAGGCATCTACACCAAAAGGAATTTTAATTTGATCCAAGAATTGCCTGACTTGAATGTAAAAGTGTTAGACTGAAGAAGACATTTGGAAAAGATATGTTTTTGCCATCATTTACAAATCATTCTCATTTACAAATCATTCTCTGCATTGTGAGCCCCAAACTTGTAATGGTAATCATTATCATTACCACCCTGTATTGAGCACTCATTATTGGGCAGCCATCCGGTCAAATATGTCACACACATAATCTCATTTACTTCTTGGGGGCATGGTAGATATTATCCACAGTTTACAGATGAGAAAATCAAGACTCAGGGGAATTAAGTATTTTTTTCTCAAGACCACTTAGCAAGTGATAAAGCCCATATTTAAACCCTGATTTGTCTAACTGAAGTTCGTGTTCTGAGATATTGTTCTATACTTACGAGGCTGTTTAGCTCTTTCCATCAGGCTGGACTTAAGTATAATCTCTCCTCTATAATTCAACACTTTATTGCTCCAAAGTAACATACCTGCCAGTTTTCTGGATATCCTGCCAAAACTGAATGCAAATTTTTCTCTCCAAAAACTGCAGGCTTGATTTGATTTTCCCCATGAAGAATAGGCAAGCTTGATGAGCAGCAACTCTTGTACAATTAAACATTACTACTGAAAATTAACCTACTTTGAGAAAATAGCTCAGGAAAATGTAAGGCTGTTTATAACATTTATAGATCTATAATCAGCCTTTCATTCACAGATAGGAATCATCTGTGGAGCTAACCATGATCTTGATATAATATCTCCCTAGCCTTTTTTTTTTTTTTTGAGGCAAGATCTTAATGTGTTGCCCAGGCTGGAGTGCCCGAGCACAGTCTTGGCTCACTGCAGGCTTGCTGCAGCCCCAACCTCCTAGGCTCAAGCAATACTCCCACCTCAGCCCCCAAATAGCTAAGACTACAGGCATATGCCACCACGCCCATCTAATCTTTTTATATTTTGTAGAGACAGGGTCTCCCTATATTGTCCAGGCTAGTCTTGATCTGGGCTCAAGCAGTCCTCCCTCTTTGGCCTCCCAAAGTGCTGGGATTACAGGCATGAACCACCATGCATGACCTCCCAAGCTTTTAAAGCCCTTTTCTCAATATCATTGCTAGACCCCAGTGGGTAAAAATTGGCTCATGATACTTCAGGGAACAAAATAAACAAAAAAAAACTTTTTTTCCTTTACCCTTTCAGGTTTAGTGACTGGGGCCTGTGAATTAAACTGACAAAAATTAACCAGAGAAAGAGCATGCACATTTTATCAGTGTATCAGTGTTAATATTTTTATGAGCATCGGGCTTCACAGTAGTACCTAAGAATTGTTTAGACTGAGGGCTTATCTACCTAACTTAGTAGGGAAAAAAAAGAGGAAGAAAAGTTTCCTATGGGAAGGACAAATAGTTTTTTAGGAGGACAAGTCAGTGATACTATTTTTCTTTATGAGTACTAGTGGTCTTTCTGTCTTCCTGAGGGTTGCAAAATTCCCCTGGAGAAGGGATTTACAGTAGCCTCAAATCTCAGAAGCTGCTGCTTTTAGTCAGATAAGGGAAAATGCAAGAAAGCTTCATTTAGCACTTGTTGAATCTAAAATGTCTTCAGCTTAAAATAATCTTTAAACCAATGCTGGAATACTGAGTTGATCCCCACAATAGAGCAGTTCAACATAAAGAATACTGCAAAGGCTGGGTGCAATGGCTCACGCCTGTAATCCCAGCACTTTGGGAGACCGAGGCTGGGGGATCGACTGAAGTCAGAAGTTCGAGACCATCCTGGCCAATATGGCAGAACCTTGTCTCTACTAAACATATACAAATTAGCCGGGTGTGGCGGCGCATACCTGTAATCTCAGCTACTCAGGAGGCTTAGGCAGGAGGAGGCAGCGAAGGCAGAGGTTGCAGTGAGCCGAGATCACATGACTGCACTCCAGCCTGGGTAACAAGAGCGAAACTCTTGTCTAAAAACAAACAAACAAACAAAAAACAGTACTACAAAGGATCTCTGTGTTCTGGCCTCTGTAATCCCACTGTAATATATGACATAACTTGGTATAGCTTTTAGGTTGCCTTCCTGTGATTGCATAGGAAGACAAGTGTGCTCTGCTCTTCTCTTGGCAAGGTCTTATGACTGCATCAAACAACAACTAGACACTTTAGCTAATTACTATCAGTAAGATCAGTTCAATTATGCCAGAACCAAATTCAACACTTTCCTTTGTCAGTCTTTAACACCTTTCAGTAGAAAACATCTTTTGAAATCTTTTAAAAGTCATGAATCAATAGACCAAGTCATATTTTCATGGGTTGGGTTTTAACACAGTCTCTTTCTAGAAATCCCAATAGCATGGAGTTTTGCTAAAAAAAAAAAAAAAAAAGAGAGAGAAAAAAAAATTGAATAATACCCACATCAAGGCTTTCTAGATTACATGTCAATGATCGGTAACTTCTGCCTGAAAAATCTATGACATAGTCACCTGTTTCACTTGTGGCATCTCATTTAAATGTTTGTTTATACACTTGAGATTTCTGTAGAGGACTTTCTGAGGCTCTCTGAAACCCAGCTTCAAGCAAAGTTATCTGGGAAAGATCACATGTCAGGTGTTCTTTGGTTTCCATTATAAAAAATTATTGTGCCAACTCCATGTTGGGAATGTAACCTGATGAGACACCCTTACCCAGAAACACAGAACACTTCAGGCACCTCAGTGATTTGAGTCTTGAACGATTTACTCTTCAGCCCTTGTCAAAAACTAGGCTGATACTTATGATAAGTAAAAAGCATTTTCAGCAGGGTGCAATGAAGCCTGTAATCCCAGCAGTTTGGGAGGCTAATGCTGGCAGATTGCTTGAGCTCAGGAGTTCAAGACCAGCTTAGGCAACATAGTGAAACCCCGTTTCTACAAAAAATACAAAACTTAGCCCAGTGTGGTGGTGCGCGCCTATAGTCCCAGCTGTTGAGGCTTGAGGTGGGAAGATCACTTGAGCCTGGGAGTCAGAGGCTGCAGTGAGACAAGATTGGAGTGCCACTGCACTCCAGCCTGGGTGACAGAGTGAGAGCCTGTCTCAGAAAAAAAAGGGGGTGTTTAATGAGTCCTCTAAAGATTGAGAAGATTTAGCAGTATAAAATAAACTAGAACCGTGTGAGGGGAAAAAAGGCAAGGCATTAGGGGCATGGTTGACACAAGAATGTCATATCATCTTGCTGAGATGAAAAAGATTGTAACTTTCTAGTAGCCTACATGAAAAGGAAAATTCACTGCTCAGAGAAGCAAGAAATACTTGTGAGTATAAATCTAGAAGAATTTCCATTTCCTGTAGTATCTCAGAGAAAACACTTCAAAGTGGGTCATCTTGTCTCTTGGTTTGTTCAGTTAACATCATGTGATACCAGTAAATTATAAAACAGTTCAGATTTTTACATGAACTGGTTAAGTTGAAAAAATTTCCCATTCCATTGAAACAAGTAGAAGATGACGCTACCATTTTTCTCTGTTAGCCAACAGAACAAGCATTGTGGAATGGAAGAATTCCCATTTGGTGAGACAAAGTCAGAGGGAATATGTTTTCTATATTTAGGATGATATACATCAAATCTTTGTCTTTCTAAATCTCATTTGACTAGTACTGCTGCTAGCTTACAGGGTGCCTTTTTGCCAGTTAGAATCAAGGGCCCCCCAGGCAAATCTAGCATCAAGATCTGTAGTTCCACCTTTTAATCTGCTCCCCATCCCTCAGTGGTTCTCCCTCCTGATAAGCTGTTCTCTCTTATTCCAAAATACCTTTATGCAGTGTGCATTCTGCACAAAAATATGCAGAGATCGTGAAATGACCTGAACATAAGTATCAGTTAGGCACTTTGGGAAATAGCTAAGTAGCATTGTGTTTCATATATATATGTTTTTAAATATTAGAACTTTACACAGTGCTTCTTAAACCGAAGTGTACTTCAGAATCATCCCAGAACTTCTCCAAAATGCAGATTTCTGGATCCCACAAACTCAGATGTTGATTATAATAAATAAGGATTGAAAACCAGGAAACTGCACTTCAATAAGCACTGTTAAGTGATTCTAATTTGAGAAAAGCTGGCTTAAGGGTAAATAAACAGTACAATTTTAAAAATCTTACAGACTGGGTTTCAAATCATGTCATTTCTTTAAATTGTGTAATTCTGGGGAAGCTAATCTTTCTTTAAGACTTCAGTTTCTTCCATTATAAAGTGAAAATTAAAAGTTACTTAAGCAGAGGGTCATTTTAAGGATCAAATGAGTCTGAATGTCCTACCACAGCACCTGGAGGGTAGAAAGCACATCATAAATGCTGACTGTCATTATTATCACAATATATTTTCAAACCTTGACTCAAGCTGGTGCCAATGCTTAGGGAAATTTTTCTCTGGGTACCCACAGTGTTTACTCTTCTTTTGTAACCTTGACGCAGGGCTTAAAAGTGCTGCTTTTCATTAGTGTTTCTGCGTACTCGAAGAGAAATCTCTTGCTTACTTCTTTGAAGTCCCTAGATATAGAATAACTCCCCTTTTTTTTTGATTACTGTCTGCATATTCTTGTCACCATCCTGGTTTTATTTTATCAGATCTCATCATGCCATTTATCCAGTTTGCCACTTGTGGTAAACAGTGATTATTTAAAAAGAAATTATAGTTTACTCCCTACCATAGAATTATGACAAATTGAATTCTAAGCCCAAACCCCTTTGCAGGTAAATTGGCTAAATAACCTGAAAACTGCATGCCTGATAAAATTGGAGGAAACTGAGGCAGGGGAGTGCCTTCAATCAAGGCATGACAAGCCCAGTTTGAATTAGCTAGACTTTAATTAGAACACAAGAAGCAATTTAGAGATAATCTCACTAAGTCAAAAACTGAATGATAAGCTTGAGCATTACTGTGCAGAGAAACGTTTTTCCTGTTGAAGGAGACTATGGGGCATCTGAAGCTGTATGAAGTGGAAATGGACATGAATTATTTTTAAAGAAATGTGTATATTTATATAACATTTCCACATCAAAGAACACTTTCAAAGTGATTACAAATTCAGTATGGCTAACTCGGAGGGACTGATGTTGTTTTGTCATTTAAGATATTAAAGTTTTACTCCAAGTGCTTTGGTAGGAGGTGGAACGCCAAGAAGTTTCTGAATAAAACAAATATATGGGTCCAGCATTTGCTAGTTATTATTTTTCTCTCCTCCTCTTCTTACTCACATTCTTTTTTGGTACATGTTCTTCAAACTGTGTTTCAGAAAATATGTACGATTACCACTACTGTCATCTAAGCTATTTTTCTGGCTCAGTTGCACAATAAATATTGTGGTAAAGGATTCAACATCAGTAAGAGTGACTGGAGTATGAATACAAAAGAGGATCCATGCTGAAGCATTTTACTAGAAAATTAGTTGCAAAACATATTATGGAACTTACAAGCACATTTATTAAAATAGTGTTAAAAAAATCCAAGTCTGTCACCCAAAATGCTTTTTCTTTTTCTTGTTTTTTTCTTTTTTCTTTTTTTCTTTTTCTTTTTTTTATGAAAGAGAGAAAGAAAAAGAGAAGAGAAAAAGCGAGAGAAGGAGAAAGAAACAGCAAAAGAAAGAAAAAAGAATGAAAGAGAGAAAGAAAGAGGAAGAGATTTTAGAAAAGGAGAGAAAAGGAGAAAGAAAGAAACAGCAAAAGAATGAAAAAAAAGTATGAAAGAGAGAAAGAAAGAGGAAGAGAAAGAGGGAGAGAGAATGGAATTCTTGTTTTATTGCCCAGGCTAGAATGCAGTCTAAAAATGGATATTAAAAACCTCTTTTATGCCAATAATTGTGTTTAACAATGGAGACAGGAAGGAATAGGGGCTGAAAATAACAAATAAGCAGCCAACCAATATTTTATTTAAACCTGTGAAATGCTATGCAATTGCTGAGGAGTGATTTACTT
>CAUYQU010038443.1:0-31548 GCA_963574635.1 Cheracebus regulus
ACTGCCTCCAGGCCTCACTACTTCCTCCCTCCTACCTCCCTCCCTCCTTCCTTCCTTCCTTCCTCACAGTCTATAATTTAAATGTTAATTGCATTACAGAAACATCAGCACTGTTGGTAGGCCACGTATCTGGGCGCTATAGCTTCCCTAGTTCCTCATGGAGGTATAAGTAACGTTCAGGGGTCAGGGCCTCTGGCCCAGGGAGGGTCGTCCAGGTGAGAAAGGCCCTGCAGTGCTCTACCAAGGAGGCAGCCC
Organism: Cheracebus regulus; assembly: GCA_963574635.1. Classification (NCBI taxonomy): domain Eukaryota; kingdom Metazoa; phylum Chordata; class Mammalia; order Primates; family Pitheciidae; genus Cheracebus; species Cheracebus regulus. Next base: position 256 of record CAUYQU010038443.1, read on the forward strand.
CACTGTGTGTGAACGTACAGGCTTTTAAGTCAGTTTTTTAATGGTGTGATCAGACCATAGCAGGTCTAGCCCTGGAATAATAAAGAATGCTGAAAGCTAGAGGGAAATGAAAATGATAATGGGAGGCTAGGGGACAATATTTCAATCTAGTATAAGTAAAATCAGCTTCTTCCTTGGACTATTTTTTTTTCTTCATTCTTTTTACTTTTAAAGACAAACATTTTTTTTCAAATAGGGAAGTTCAATTCTAGTAGACCTCTGAGAGCCGCAGCTCGGGGCCCTGCGGGCTGGGCAGTGTCCTGGTCTCCAGCCTCGGGGTGTGCAGGCTGGCCTGGCCATCACCACCAGCGCAGGACCCGGTGGGGGATCGGGTCAGCTCCTACCTGCCTGGTCGATAAGCAGAAAATGTGGTTCATAGAAAACCAAAGTGAAGCCAAGCCCCTTCCCGGGAGCTTCCCCTGCCCAGTGGTTGCACTCTGGGGACTGGGACCCAAGCTGTGGGTCCCTGCAGGAGACACAGGCAAGGTCCCTGGGGACGGGGGTGCTCCCTAGTGGTAGAAGTGGGAACTACACCCAGAATTCTACCTAGTTAACTGGAAGAGAAGCTCCAGGCAAGCAAGTATGCGTTGTTTGTTTGTTTATTTTGTTTTCCTCACAAAGGGTTATTGGGCTTGTTAGGGTGAAGATGCAATGAATTTTAAAATATCTGACCAACTTTCGGTGGTAGTGTGTGGGTTTGGGGAAGAAGGAAAGGAAAGCAACCCTCTTGAGGCTGGGCTCCTAAGGAATAAGGGAAAATTACTTTTCCTGCTTTTCCTGAATAGTCCACACTAGCTTAAAAAAGGATAAATTTATTTTTCAGTAACTTAATTTAATAAAGATAGAACTGAACTGAAGCAGTATATTGGCATTTCTGCTATAAGATCATAAAACACTTTACCTATTGCAAAATCATGTGCTAAAACTTAACAAGCCTGTGGGAAAAAGAATGTCGCAAATTTTTAGCCACAGTGCTGAAAAAACCATTAGCAATCCTAGAAGGAAGAATCACAGTTAAAATGACAGTTTTAATCCCTGAAAGCCAAAACAAAATTGTAGGTCGCTGTGTTAGTCCACTGTCACGCTGCTATGAAGGAGTACTCGAGATTGGGTAATTTATAAAGGAAAGAGGTTTAATTGACTCACAATTCTGCAGTGCTGGGGAGGCCTCAGAAAACTTACAGTCATGGCAGAAGGAGAAACAAACACGTCCTTCTTCACAGGGCAGCAGCAAGGAGTGCAGAGTGAAGGGAGAAAAAGCCCCTTATAAAACCATCAGATCTCATGAGAACTCACTCACTATCAGGAGAACAGCATGGGGGTAACTATCCCCGTGATTCAATTACCTCCTACCAGGTCCCTCCCATGACACGCGAGGGTTCTGGGAACTACAATTCAAGATAAGATTTGAGTGGGGATACAGCCAAACCATATCAGTAGCTTAACAGAATTGGGATAGCCACTTACTAAGCAGATCCAAGAAAGAACAGCTGGTAAAACTGAGTTGAGTATCAGAAAGTGCCATGAATGAATGTTGAAGGTACCAAGGCTTTTCAAACTCTAATATGCATATGAATAACCTAGGGGTGCTGTTCAAATGCAGATTTTGATTCAGTCAGCCTGGAGTAGGGCCTGGGATTCTGCATTTCCAACAAGCTCCCCTCAGATGCTCCAACTGTGAGCTTTTGGAGCGTTCTTGAGTCACCTGAGTATGCAGTGCTGTGTTGAATCCTCTATGCCTGGCTGTGTTCAGCTGGGCTGGTGGACTTCCCATGAAGCTATTGCTATTTGGAGGCACAAATCCTAACCCGCTGATAAAAACTGTGAGTCAGCATGGCTTTTCTCCCATTCAGGTATTCCTCAAATCATCAGTCATGGATGAGTTAATTTAAATTGCAGAAACATGCATTGCAGCAAAACAGACTCTATTTAGGGCTAGGAACTTCTTAAATTTCCTTAGAGATAGATCTCGACTCTGCTAGTCCTTAGAATTAAGAAACATTAGGGCTGAACAGAGACATGAAAAGCAGCCTGTTGAACACTTTCATTTTATAGGTGATAAAAATGAATGAAGGCCATGGGTCACCCAATGGGACTGATCCATTCCTCAGTTGCCTTTCCACTCCATCTGTTGAGCATGGCTATTTCTTAGGAAGGAGATAGGTTTATTTTAGAGGTAATTTTTATGTATTCTCCAGTTTTATAATTATTCCCACTGATTCCATTTCTTTTAGAGTTGGTTGTTAAACATTTACCAACCACAAAACTGTTCATAATCTAGTGTGAAAGAAAAAAATGTGAAAATCAGGCAATGACAGTGGCTGTTCTTCCTGCATCCTCAAATGAAGCTTCTGAGTCGGTCAGGGATGTGTGTCTCTTTTGAAAATTCCCCTGTCATATATTGAAATGTGCCAGAGTTCTCTTGACTGCTCAGGCTTGCAGGTGTAAAAGGATCTCTGTGGGAAAAATCACAGAGGAACAACGGAAGAGATGGAATGGTGATTTGGAGAGGAGAAATCTCTTCTTGCTTCTTGGTTCTTGGTGGTAAGCTTTCTATACTGAATTTCCCTAGGCACATTGTGCTTTTGTGATTTGCAGCTTCAATACTTTCTCCATTTCAGAGACATTCCCTTCTATCTTTTAATACAACTTTTTGTCAATTTGTTGGATTTTCTGCTATAGGTACAATAATATTCTCATGTGTTTTCTATTTATTATTTTGTCTCATTTTTTTCTATTTAATCTATAGTGGAGTATTTCTTTTATGTCATTAATTTGATTTTCAGAGATATCTATTCTGTTCCCTGCTTTTTCTAATTAATTACTTCCAAAGGGATGTGGCTGTGTTGACAGTTTAATTTCTCTCATTTCCAATCTCCCTCTTGTTTCGTCATCTTATCTTCAGGATGCTGTTTTACTGAATCAATACTGTTTTAAAGTTATTTGGTAGCAGAAACCAACGGTGAAGAATCAATTTATAACTTCTCCTAGGTCAGGACCCTAATTTTCCCTTGCTATGAGTTGTGTGTGTGTGTGTGTTTAACTGTGTGATGACAACATTATATAATGTATCTTTTCTTTCTGTCTTCTATTTGATTAGACATGCTAACCATATATAAGATTATGATTATTTCCAGACATGCTATTTTCTCACAAATATAATGGATAAATAACTATTTGACTCTCTTCCCACTTTACCACTTTACCTGACACCAGCTTCTTTAATTTCTTTTACACACGTAAAGGAAATGTTGTGTTCTACTGACTTTTATATAGTCAAGGAGGATGGGTTTGGGAGAAGGAATAGATTCAGGTGAGTAAATATGGAGAATTGGTAAGGGTACTCGGGCTCTACAGTCTCTTCGGAGACCTTTTAATGGTAGCCAGCCTCCAAGATGACTCAAATGGCCCTCAACTCCCAGTATTCACACCCTAGTATCAGTCTGTTCCTAAATTGTGTGAGGGTTCTGTGTGACCAGTGGCGCACGGAAGACTTAGGAAGATCTCCTGCAGGTGGATGATACAAGCTACTGCAGGTGGGTCGATTGCAAACCATTACTGTGAAGAGAGGCTGTCCTGAGTTTGAATCATTTCTTCGAATCAGTGTGTTTCCCTGGGCCTTCCCTCCTGTTAGGAAGAGTTAGTCTCCATTATTTACTCTGAGGAATAGGGAAGAAGAAGGTGCATGAGACTCGAGAATGTAGGTTTCTTTCTCCATTTTGTCCATTTCCCTCAATAGAGGTTGCCATTATTCTTTGGTTAATATATTAGTCCACCAGGGCTGTGATATGGTTTGAATGTTTGTCCCCTCCAAATCTCATGTTGAAATGTAATCCCCAGTGTTGGAGGTGGGGCCTGGTGAGAGGTGTTTTGGTCATGGAGATGGAGTCCTTGTGAACTGCTTGGGCCGTCCGCGTTGTGATGGGTGAGTTCTTGCTGTTAGTTCATGTGCAATCTGGTTGTTGCAAAGACCCTGGCGTCTTCCCCCACCCCTTGCTTCTGCTCTTGCCATGTGATTCATCAGCTCTCTCTCTGCCTTCTGTCATGACTGGAAGCTTTTGGGGCCTCAGCAGGAATTGATGCTGGTGCTGTGGTTCCTGAACAGCCTGAAGAACTGTGAGTCCATGAAAACTCTTTTCTTTATAAATTACCCAATCTCAGGTATTTCTTTATAGCTGTGCAAACATGGACAAATGCAGACCTGCCATAATAAAGTACCACATGCTGTATGGCTTACACAACAGACGTTTATTTTCTCTCTGTTCTAGAGTCTGGAAGTTCAAGATTGAGATGCTGGCAGGGTTGGTTTCTCCTGAAGCCTTTCTTCTTGGCTTGCAGATGGCCACCTTCTCATGGTGCCCTCATGGGGTCTTTTCTCTGTGTGCATTTCTGGCATCGCCCTGTGCATCCTGATCTCCTTTCCCTTATAAAGACACAAGTCATATTAGATCAGGCCACATCCCAGCTGGCCTCGTTTGGACTTAATCACCTCTTTAAAGGTGCTGTCTCCAAATACTGAGGTACTGGGTGTTAGGACTTCAACATATGAATTTTGGGGGGACATAGTTCAGCCTTCATCAGTTAAAATAGTAGATGACACAAACACACATTGATATGATGCTTTTCAGATTTGGGAGTTACAGTAAAATATCCCAATAACACAGTAAAATTCGTGATTGGATCTGTTCTTTGCCAAGGCCCCATTCTTAAACAGGGAGAATAATTCCTAAGGTTCTTATCTTCTGGCCTGGGAGGGGAATGTGGAGGGAGGGATGAAACAGACAAGCCCATCTTGGAAAGAGGGCAGGAGGAGGATGCGTTCCCCCAGCCACAATAGTCTCCTGGGCCAATCTTCTCAGGGTGCAGATGAACAGGAGATCCCGGGAGCTGCTAAGTGACAGAGCCCAGAGTCATCTCCATCAGTATTTAAGCAGGAGGAGGTAACTCTCACCATGTGTGCCGAACCACAGCTGGGATTTGGGTTGGACAGGTCAGAACCCTTAGTGGAATGCTCTGAAGGTGACCTTGCATTTTATATGAGTGAACTTGGTGGCTTCTATGTACCACGGTAGGCTTTACAGTGTTTGCAAATTTTGAGGTTGATTTTATAGACTTCTGGACAGAGAAGGGAAGGGATTAGGAGATGATCTTCGTGGTGCCTCTCTGCCAAACTCCAGGGATAACTTCAGGACAAAACTCGAGGGATAAAGATAACTCTGTGTTTTTGTAGGTTGCACCCAAAGAGAAATTTGTGGGCAGAAATTAAGTGCAGGATATATTAATTCATTTACTGTTATGTATCATTTGAAGGATCTTTCCTGTGTGTAATTTCCTCAGGAATCCTCAGGAGTCTAGTATAAATATTGTCCATACTTTACGTGTGAGGAAATGAGGCTTGGAAACATGGGTTGCTTACCCTCAGTTTTATGAATTAGCGAATTACTTCAACCAGGTTTTAGGACTCAAATCCTATGCCCTTTGCGTAACACCATACCACTTCCCCACCTTACATTTCTCACTGGTGACTTGTCCACCTTGTCTGTCTTTTAACCCTCCTGCTGAAGCCATTTACTCAAACATGAAAACTCTGCTTCCAGAGCTCTTTCGTCCTTTTACTAATTGCTGTGCTGTCACTTGTCTTCAGCCCTTTCAGAAAGCAGAATGTTTATTCCTTCAGCCACTTCTCTTCTTCTCTCCATTCTTTTCCTTTCATGGTGGTCCTTCTGCAGAATCTGAGACGCCTGCTCTGGGCTTGACTGGCATTTAATTGTAGAACATTAGGCCTCTCAGAAAGGAACACAGAGGTCAACTGATCAAGCCCTTCATGTTGGAAACGAGGCATCTGGTTCCCATGGAAACAAAGATATGAAGCCTGGGTTTTTATAAAGTCAGAGAAAAACCCCAGGACAAGATCACAGCTCTTCTGAATCCATTCTGTTTTCTTAATCAATGTCTGCTTATCAATCCAAAATACTTGATGTTCTTTTTATAGTCAGTGACTTCCCTTCATCAAACCAAAATACTTCATTTCCTTCTTTTGAAATCCAGGGACCTTCTGCTCAGTAGAATGGGTGTTGCATCTGACGATGAACACTGACCTCTTTATAGTCTTGTGCCTGTGTGAGAAAATTTCCCTAGGTATCAAAATATTAAGCCAATGACCCAGTCCAAGTACCGTTTGAGAATTAAAAGAAAAAAAAAACCAAAATAATCAAATTAATTAACATATTCTATTTAAATATACAGTTATCCTCCATATCTGTGGATCTCACATTTGTGGATTCAACCAACTATGGATTAAAAATGTTTAGAAAATATTACTCAGCCTCACAATCCTACTCTGAAAATTCACCTGGATATAGTTTCTATCCATTTCCAAAATTTTCGCTTGGGGAAAATGTCTGTTAATTCAGAAGAATACTTCTCCCCTGTGTCCTCAGTTCATTTGTGTAGTTCACCATTCATCCACCCAGTCCCTGAGTCACTAGCTGTTCTTGCATTGGTTGTAGTGGCTTGTGAACACCGATCATATTTTCATTTAAATTAAAAGCGAATTATTTTCTCATATTGCCTATATTAAGAACTATGAGGAAAGTGGTGATTTGTTCATGGTACCAGTATGAGCATAATATTAGTGATTACTACAATAGTTAGCATTTATGAAGGAGCGCTATGCTCATGGCCGTAGCCTAAGCGAATCACGTGTGTGAATTCCAGGCCTGTAAGGGGATCTCACTGTTATCCATGTATTATAAACAAGGAAGGTAAACACTGAGAGCTTGAGTAACATTGTAAAACAGAAAACGACAAGTCTACGCTGGTAAAGTTTCTGCAGGAGAAAGTCTTCTTCCTATGCCATTATGGTAGAAGCTTTTATATATGGCAGAGATGGAACCAAATGATCCAATGAGAGGTAATTTCTGTAAAGGTACGTACAGGTTTCATTATATGTTATCAGCATATATGGGTGTATCACCTAATCTACAAAAATGGTGTAAATATCTCTATTTTGTATCATTGTCTCCAGCTCAAAAGGAAACAGCATATCATCTGTTTTGTTTGTTAGTTGAATTTTGCTAGCACAGACACCTTTGCAAGTTCCACATGACATAGTAGTTAAAAGTTTGGATTCTGGAGCTGGAGAGTCTAGGTTTGAATCCCAATTTTATCACCTCCTACCTTTGTGACTTAGCATAAATTGCCTAATCTCTAGTGCCTCCATTTTGTCATCTATTGAATAGAGAAGATTGCAGTAGCCCCACAACCATCCCTCCCAAAGGATGTAATTCAGTGGTTGTTAGTATATCCACACAGGTGTGAACTATAGGCTTTAAGGAATTCAGAATAAGCTCATTATCCCAAAAGAAACCTCACTTCTTCTAGTAGTCATTCCATATTTCCTGCTTTGCCTCAGTTCCTGGCAACCGGTAATCTATGTCTCTACAGATTTTCCTATTCTGGACATTTCATATAAACAGAATCATACCATGTGTGGCCTCTTGTGTCTGACTTTTTTCACTCAGCACAATGTTTTCAAGGTTCATCCACGTTGTAGCATGTATCAGTATTTCATTCCTTTTTATGGTTGAATCCTATTCCACAGTATGAATATACAACATTTTGTTTATGTATTCATTAGTTGTTGAACTTTTGAATATTTTTCCACTATTCAGCTATTACCAACAATTCTGCTATGAACATTGTATACAGGTTTTTATACAGACATTATATTTGAGTTTTTACGTTGTGGATTCTTTGGGATTTTTTTTATATGTAAGATCATGTCATCTTCAAATAGAGGCAGTGTTACTGCTTTCTTTTCAGTTCTCTTGGGGATATACCTATGAGTGGCTTGTGGGTCCCAACCTATGTTTACGTTTTCAAGAAACTGCTGGGCTGTCTTCCAAAGTGGAAAACAGTCTTTCTCTTATAGCTATCCTAGTGAGTGTGAAGTGTTTTGTTGTGATTTTAATTTGCTTTTTCCTAATAACTAATTGTGAGACCATCTTTTTATGTGTTTATTGTCCATTTGTATGTTTTCTTTGGAGAAATGTCCAATCAAATCCTTTGCCTATTCTTAAAATGGGTTGTCTATTGTTGAGTTGCAAAGGTTCTTTATATCAATACTAGACCCTTATCAATCTATAACTGGAAGTATTTACTCCCACTCTTTGGGTTGCCTTTATGTTTAATCTTGACACTGTTCTTTGAAGCACAAATGTTTTTAATTTATCTATTTTTTTGTTGTTGCTTTGCGTTTGGTGTCATATCTAGGAAATGATCTCCTAATCCAAGGTCATGTGGATTGCCATCTATGTTTTTCTCTGAAACCTTTACAGCTTTAGCTATCACATTCAATCAATTTAAAGTTAATTTTGTGTTTATGTATAGGTTTCAAACTTCATTGTTTTGCATGTGGATATCTAGTTGTTTCAACATTATTTGTTAAAAAGACTTCTTTCGTTATTGAATTGGCACTCTTGTAGACAATCAACTGATAATAAATGGCTTATTTCTAGACTCCATTTTATTTTATTCTATTTGCTCTGTGTGTCTATACTTATGCTAGTATCATACTCTCTTGGTTATTGTAGCTATGCAGTAAGTTTTGACATAGGGAACTCCGTCTCCCAACTGTTATTCTTTCTCAAGATTGTTTTGGCTACTCTGGGTCTATTGCATTTTCATACACATTTTATTATCAGCTTATCTTTTTCTGCCAAGAAATGACAGCTGAGATTTTGGTGGAGACTATACTGAATCTATAGATCAATTTGGGAGTTATTGCCATTTTTACAATATTAAGTATTCCAAAATGCAGAATGTCTTTGTATTTGTCTAGGTTTTATTATTGCCATTATTAGTTTTTTGAGAGAGAGATAGGCTCTTGCTATGTTGCCCAGGCTGGATGGACTTGATCTGGTGGGCTCAAGCAATCCTTCCACTTTAGCCTCCCATGTAGCCAGGATTACAAGTGTGTGGCACCATATTTGGCTGTCTAGGTAGTCTTTAGTTTATTTAACAATGTTTTGTAGCTTTCAGTGTATAGGTATTAAAATTATTTTTGTTAAATTTGTCCCTCAGCATTTTATTATTTGTGATGGTATTGTCAAATAAATTATTTTCTTAATTTTATATTTTGTATTGTTGATTGTTAGGGTATAAATACAATTGATTTTGATGTTGTTTTCTGAATTGATATTGTATTCTGAAATCTTGCTGAAATTGTTTATTGGATCTAATAGTTTTATTTCTTGGATTCTTGGGGATTTTTTATATACAAGATTATGTCATTGTCAAATAGAGGCAGTGTTTCTGCTTCCATTTCAATATGGATGCCCTTTGTTGGTTTGTTTGTTTCTTTCTTTTTTTTCTAGTTGCTTTGGCTAGAAATCTAGTACAGTGATGACTAGAAATAGGTAGAGAAGACATTCTTGTCTTGTTCCTAATCTTAGTGGGAAAGCTTCCAGTCTTTCACCAAAATAAGTATGATGTTAACTGTGGATTTTTATAGATGTTCTTTAGGAGGTGGAAGAAGTTCCCTACTATTCCTACTTTGTTTAGTCTTTTTAATCAAGAAAGGGTGTTGTAGTTTGTAAAATGCTTTTTGTGTATCTATATTTTAATTTTGGAAAAAGACTAATCAAGTGCTGCAGTGAGAAAGAGGGAAAGAATAGAACAAGGAATTTTATCTGTAACTGATTGTGAACACTCAATTGAGATAACTCACTAACTTTGGACTAGCCTTATGGATCTATTGTGATGCTCATGTGGTTTTTGTATTTTATTCTATTAATACAGTCTGTTGCACTGATATATTTTCATATGTTGAACAAACCGCATTTCTAGGAAAAATACATTTAGTCATGTTTTAAATCTTTTTAATATGCTACTGTATTCAGTTAGTAGTTGTTGAGGATATTTTTGTCATATTTATAAGAGATTATTGATCTGTAGTCTTCCTTTTTTGTGATATTTTTGTCTGGTTTTGCTCTCAGGATAACACAGGCCTCATAACATCAGTTATGAATTGTTCCCTTTCCTTCCATTTTTTCACAAGAGCTTTTGCAGCATTGGCACTACTTCTTCCTTAGACAATTATAGGATTCATCAGTGACTTTATCTGGGCCTAGGCTTTCTTTTTGTGGGGGTCTTTCCATTATTAATTCTATTTCTTTACTTATTGTAATTCTAGTAGATTTTTTTACTTTCTTTGAGTCAGTTTCATTAGTTTGTGTCTTTCTAGGATTTTGTCAATTTCATCTAGGTTACGTGATTTGTTGACAAAATTCTTCCTAGTATGTTTCTTATTATAATCTTTTTCTTTCTCTAAGATTAGTAATGCTGTCCCATCTTTAATTCCTGATTTTAATACTTTGAATGTTCTCTCTTTTTTCTTGGTTAGTCCAGTTAAAGGCTAAAGGTTTATCAACTTTGTCGACATTTTCCAACATTTGATTTAGTTGACTTTCTCTTCTATTTTTCCATTCTCTATACTATATGTTTCTGCCCTAATCCTTGTTATTTCCTTTATTAAATTTGCTTTTGGTTTGGTTTGTTTTCTTTTTCTACTTCGTTAAGGTCTTAGGTTATTTTCTTGAGTTCTTTATTCTTTTTTAATGTAGGTATTTACAGCTACAAATTTCCCTCTGAACACTGTTTTCATTACATCCTGTAAGTTCTGATATATTGCATTTTCATTTGTATTCATTTCAAAGTATTTTCTAACTTCTCTTTTGATGTTGTCTTTTACATATTGGTTATTTAAAAGTATGTTTTTAAATTTACACATATTTGTGAGTTTTCAAAATTTCTTCTATTATTGATTTCTAATTTTATTCCACTGTGGTCAGACAACATACTTCATATAATTTCTATTCTATTTATTGAGGCTTTTTGGTCTAAAATATGGTTTATCTTTAATAAGGTCCAATGTGTACTACAGAAGAATGTACATGCTACTATTATGGGATGTTAAGTCTAGTTGGTTCATACTGGTTTTCGAGTCTTCTATTTATTTTCTTACTGACCTGTGTCTAGTTGTTCTATTTATTTTTGAAAGTGATTGACGTTTCCAACTATTTTTGTTTAAAGTTCTACTTCTCCCTTCAATTCTGTTGGTTTTGTTTCATGTATTTAATTCTATTGATTTTGTCTCATGCATTTTGAGACTCTGTTGTTGGATTATTATATGCTTCTAATCATTAGATCATTTCTTAATGATTATTTTTCTGATATTAGTATAGGCACGTCAGTTCTCTTTTGGTGACTGTGTGCTAGATTTTTTTTTTTTTAATCTTTTTAACTTCAATCTATTTTTGTCTTTGAATATAAACTGTGTCAACCCCTTCAAGAGGAAGTTTCCAGGAAACTTCCAGGCAAATGTGCAATATTTTGATTTTTTTTTAAAGAGATGCGCCACCAAGCCTGGCTAATGTTTCATATTTTGACTTGGGTGTTGGTTACACTCCATGCTTATATTTGCTAAAACATATCAAACTGGACACTCAACAGCTATGCATTTCATTGTATATAAATTTTTTGTGTCATAAAATCTTCCTTGTATCTCTGTGAAATGTTTGATATATGCAAAAACTGAGGTTCAGTATATTGAAACGACATTTTAGGGTCACGTGATAGCTTTGTGTTGGATCCAGAATAAAAATAGGGTCTTTGGACTCCTATTTAATGACTCAATCTCCCCAATTATATTGCCAAATTTATTTTCTGTAAAATTGGAGATAGTTCTGTACAAGTATCTACTAAGTAAACTCTCTCTCATTATAACTGAAGTGATTACATTGCTGACTGAGGAATAAGAATATTGGCAATTTGGAAAGGAATTCAGTACACTTATAAATGCATGTTACACCAAAGATTAATGTTAATCATCCCAAGGAACAATTAGCAAATCAATTATTAGCCCTTTATTTACATATCATATATCAATTTTTAATATTTATTTGTTTAAACATAGTTTCTTATTTATTACTACCTTTCTTTAGTGATTTTGTACCTACATCTCCATGTTTACCTTTTAATCTTACCTACTGCTATAGAGGATCATTCAAAACAATTATTACTTTGCTCTTATTATCAAGGTAATAGATTATTCTTAAGATAACAAGTGGTTATGATTTAGAATAAAAATATGCATAGGAACACAGTGTCCATAATGTGGACAGACTAAGGAGAATTTTGAAGAAATTAGCAAGTAACAATATAGCTAATATTTTCCTTTTTAAAAAATGCTTGCAGCATATGTCCTAATCATTATTTTGCAGATGTGTAAATATTATGAATCCATGTGTTATTTAGTAATTTCAAGTATGCTTTTGATATTTCAAATTTTTTGAGAGGAAACATCAAGTTAAATTCCATTCAAATATTTCAGACAATTCAAAATATATTTGGATGATAATTGTATATCAGCTGGATACCTAATAAACTTAATACAAACTCATGCAAAACATTATAGCCTTGATATACTTATACATACTTTGGTAAAAATGAAAGAAAACATTTTGGTGTGATTTAAAGAAACATTTAAATTTGAAGTTATTTTATTCCTACTTAGTTAAGAAAATAGAGAAAAATCATTAGTGATGTTTTGAGATTTTGACTTATAAAAGACAGACTAAGAAAGTCAGCAGTAAGAATTCCTGACATTTGTGCTTATACATACACACTCCACACAATTATCTGTTCATTAAAAAACAAAACAAAACATAACATACAATTCTTATTCATGTCCAGAGTTGGTTTGTGCAAACGCAGGTCCTGTTTCAAGCTGGGCTGATGAGTCTCTTCGTTGGGATATTAGGTCTGCAGCTGAGAGTCTGTTTGGTATCTGTTTAGTGCCTGAAGCAGTTAAATAGGAAAGTGTAAGAGATGCTGTTAGCCATGTTTCCTGCCATGTGGTTCTGCAGAACAAGAGAAAAAACCAAGTCAGATGTGCAGATATGAGCAGAGGGGAGAAACAGGAGACAGAGCAAAGTGCACACCTTATTTAGGTTCCTGGTTTTAGTTTTTTATAAGGTTCAACTGTATTCTCATTCTCAGGTTCTGAATGACATATTCACATTCTCATAATAAATTATTTTTCTTTAAGCCAGTGTAGATGGCTTAAATGATACAATGATTTTTTGAAATAAAAATTTTAAAAATGTATTTGGATCTATTTTAGTATATCTAGAATACATGCTCCCATGGGAAGACTTAAAGACATGCCTAGAAACAAATGAAATGTCAGCTCATTCTTTAGGTGATGAATTTGCAACACAAATATAAAGTTACCCTATATTTGGTAAACCCAATAAGCAGCAAATTCATTAGAGGCACTTGTGAGAGCTTGGTTTTGAAAGAAAGAAGACAGAAAACAGACAAAGGCAGTTAAGACAGCTCTCATATGGTTGAGAGATTTTCTTCCATGTGGCATTTTCAAAGAAAGCCAATAAAGTAGATGCCTGACATTTGGGAGGAAAAATTTACAAGAGATAGATCTAGAAATCATTGAGATACTCCATTTCTAAACCACCACGGCAGACATACTTTTCTCAGCTTCTTCATCAGTGCAATGGGGTTAACAATACCTACTCACTGAATTTACTGCATAGCCACAATGAGATCGTGTCATGATTGGGATGCAATGCAGCCTAGTTGAATGGGGTCCCTGACGCCTGTCTCCAAATCAAGCCTCCACAAAAGGACACATAAAATACCCTTCATGTATAACTCACAAATAGCTGAAGCACGAATATTAGCCCCATCATGTCAAATGTGTCTTGTAGTTGCAGAATTCAAAAAGGCTCTAAATGTTTCTAAATGTATGGTAATGACATATTTGATTCTGCATAATTCCTCTATCTAAGCAAACAACTTCTCATATGCAGGACCTTATGTACAAAAGTCAGATGAACCCAGCACATTTTTTTTTCCCCTGAGGGCCAGACATTGGTATACTGGACAGAGGCACTATTCATTAGGGACACCAGACCATCACTCAGGGAACTGCAGTGCAGTTTACCAAATGAGACTATTGTGGTCGTATGGATGGCTGGGAGACTCTGTCTTATTATGGGCCTTTGCTATCTTTATTCATCCATGTACAACTGGACGTCCCCTCTTCCATTGCATTTCAGGAGTCTGAGATGGAAAAGTCATCTGGTGTTCACTCATATCACAGCTCTAAGTCACTTGTGTGTATTGAAAGTGCATTTCAAACGATTCCATAAATATATTTAGATATGTGCATTGCCTTGAAAATTATGTAGTGCTATTTTGGGTATACTTTGTGTAATAACCTGATGCTTATTTGCTATAAAAAATCCATCAGGTTTTTTTTTTTCTTCTACGATATCGAAGATTAAGGGTGTCACAAGAGTTTTATTTATTTTGCTATAACTATAGGATAGTTGTATTATTTCGATGCCTTAATCCAGCCACAGCTGTGCAATATCCAATTTCCCGTAGGGAAAGAGTCAGACTCAATGTCAGAGGATCGTGGCTCCCTCTCCTGGCCCTGTGAAATTTGTAAATCCTGCTTTTTCCAGTTCTTTGCTTACCTGCTTTAGTCTTAACCCCTTGTAGTCATAAAGGGAAAGCCAGCTGAGGATTGTCGATCTTCATTCTTTGGGCCATTGATTATGAACTTGTCAGAGCCAAGACACTTTCTGTGAAATGAAGTTGTCCAGATCAGCGTCTTAGAACCTTCCGTGATGATAGAAATGTTTGATATCGCGTTACTCACTGTGGTAGCCATGGGCGCCTTCAGGGAATGTAACTGAGCAATAGAATTTTTAGTTTTACTTAATTTTAATGAGTTGAAAATTAATAAGCCCATGTGTTTAGTGAATACCGTATTACATAGTGCAGTATAGACACTATACTGGATTCTCTCTATAAATGTCTCGTTCTGCTGGGGTGTGGCCACTTCAATCAAACTTACCGAGTTCCCCAATCTAGAGAGGGAAAGGACAGTCGCACCATACTGTGCCCAAAGCACCCTTTATCCTTCCTTCTGGAGCACTTCCCAACACTTGCTTCTTCAGGGAGCAAGGCATGGCTATGAGGCACATGCAGTTTGTAGTTATTGTCTGTGTTGTGGTACAGCATAGCCCTAGCATCCTTCAAGTAACGAAGCAAAGTCTTAACGTTTCAGATGTAGTAACCTGCAGAAAGGTGCCGGCATTGGCTAGGGTGACACATTCAGTCACAAGAAGAGCCAGAGAAAAGGAAAAGTTGGGCAGTAAAGGCAGACATCTTGACTTTACTACAGTCCTACCTATTTTTGTAGAAGAAATGAGAGATATTTCAGGGTAATTAATCCTAGTGGTAGTGCCAAGGGGGGTTCCCCCTGAAACCACCCTGGAGAAACACACCATCTAAGAAAAAACACTGTTCCAGTTTACCCACAGGCCCCTTCAAATAAAAAAATTCTAGATCTTCCCCAAGTAAACTCGATCTTCAAAAGAAGTGAATTTGTATGCAGTAAAATCGAGGAGTCTTCATTTATTTTAGAAAAATAATTCACCAAAGGTTTTCTTTACATAGAAAGTCCTTCTAAGGCATTTAATAATGCAATAAATAGCATGGCTTTTTGGAGACATCATGTGAAAAGCAAAGATTGCCTTGTATTTTGTAAACCAGCGACTAATGCTCTGAGATAGCCCCAAAGCCCATCACGGCTGAGTTTTCCTTCAGGTTTCCTCAGGGAGCTGCCTATAACTTGGTAACAGTATTACTTAAGATTGAAAATGGTTTTGAGGCAGTTTTTATGGAAGACATGAGACAAAGAAGGTTTACTGTGTTGTGTTGTATTGATTTAATCTCATTCTATCTCACCCTGAAATTGTTGCTTTTAAGGCAATAGATACATTTTACTGAGGGTTTCAAGGGAGCTGAGATGTATTTTGCTAACAGATCAAATTTTCAACTTCAGCCTTTTCCTTCATTCAGATAGAGAAGAAATGGAATCATTTACAAGACAAATAAAAGGGAGACACGAAGGAGGTAGAAGTCAATGTACACCTCTTGCAATTGTCATTACCAGTCTCTGACACAAGAGGGGAGTAGGAATTAACTCAAGAAGACGTCTCCCTATTTGTAATTCAAGTCATCCGCAAATAGTCCATCATATGGTAAAATGGACAAGCATTTAAAGAAAATAGTTGAATGCTCTCATTATGGAACAGTTTATTGTTATTTTAATATTGGAAAGAACTCCCAATACCTGTTTTGCTGCCAGAGGGAGTTTATGGAAAACAATGCACATAGGATTTAAGAGATTAGAATTGGAAGTGAAACAAATTTGGAGTCAAGTTGGGGTCAAGTTCATACTGACTGAGTAACCTTGGACAAACCACTTAGCCTCTCTGAGTCTCTGAAATGGGATGATAATATCTGCCTATATCCCATAATTATTGCAAGAATTACATAAGTTAACATGTGTAGAGGGCACATATTTCCAACACAGGTGAAGTGCCCCATAAATGGTAGCTGCTACGATTCATTTTTGAAAATCCTTGAGATAAATTGTTTGCCACTCTTGTTTCTTAAGATTTTTTTCCAGCTCTATTGAGGTATACTTGACAAATACAAATGGTATAGATTGAGGGTTTATAATGGGATGTTTTGATATATGTATACATTGTAAAATGATAACCACAATCAAGCTAATTAACATATACATCAGCTCACATAGTTACAGTATTCTTCTGTGTGTGGTGAGAACACAAGAAAATCTCTAAGCCAAGTTCTAGGATACAATACAGTATTATTAGCCCTAGTTACCATACTGTACATTAGATCTCTAGGAGTTATTAATGTTGCATAACTGGAACCTTATACCCTTTAACCAACCATCCCTCTACCCTAGCTCCTATCAAACACTTTTCAACTGTCTGCTTTAATGAATGACTTTTTTAGATTCTACGTACAGGTAAGATCTTGCAGTACTTGTCTTTTTGTGTCTGGCTTATTTCACTTAGCGTAATGTCCTGCAGGTTCATCCATATTATTGCAAATGGCAGAATTTTCTTATTTTTTTAAGACTGAATAATATTTCTGTGTGTGTGTGTGTGTGTGTGTGTGTGTGTGTGTGTGTGTGTGTGTGTGTGTGACATTTTCTTTATCCATTCACATTCGTCTATGGACACAATTTTTTTTTTAACATATCTTGGCTACTGTGAATCATTCTGCAATTAATGTGGTAATGCACGTCAACCTTCTTAACATACTAATTCCATTTCCTTTGAATATATATCCAGGGGTGAGATTGCCAGACGTTATGGTAGTAGAGGTTTTAATTTTTTTGGGAACTGCCACATTGTTTTCCACAATGACTGTACTAATTTCCATTCCAACAGTGTACAGGAGTTCCCTTTTCTCCACATCTTCACCAACATTAGTTATTTTGTTAGTAGCCATTCTAACAGGTGGGAGATGATACTTTACTGTGGTTTTGGTTTTCAGTTCCCTGATTATCAGTGATGCTGAGCATCTTTTCATACACCTGTTGGCCATTTTTATGTATTCTTTTTAGAAATATCTATTCAGGCCCTTTGTCCATTTTTAAAATTGGGTTTTGTGTTTTCTTGCTATTGAGTTGTTTGAGTTCCTTATATATTTTTTATATTAACCCCTCATCAGATGAGTGGATTGCAAATATTTTCTACCATTGTGTAGGTTGTCTCTTCACTCTGTTGTTTCCTTTGCTTTGCAGAAGTTTTTAGTCTGATGCAATTTCTTTTACCTATTTTTGCTTTTGTTGCCTGTTCTTTTGAGTTATATTCCCCCCATCCACAAAAATTCATTGCGAAGACCAATGTCAAAAGGCTTTTCCCTTATTTGTTCTAGTAGGTTTATAGTTTCAGGCTTATGTTTAAGTTCTTAATTAATTTTGAATTGATTTTTGTAATATGAGGTGAGATAAGAATGCAATTTTGTTCTTCTGCATGTGTATATTCCGTTTTTTCTCAAGGCAATTTACTGAAGACACTATCCTTTTTCCCTTTTGTGTGTTTATTCTATATTTGATTTGAGTTCTATCTTTATTATTTTCTTTCTTCTGCTAACTCTGGGGTTAGTTTGTTTTTTTTCCTAGTTTCTTGAGGTATTAAGTTAGACAGTTTATTTGAGATCTTTCTTCTTTTATAATGTAGGCATTTATTGCTATAAACTTCCTTCTTAGTATTGCTTTTACTGTATTCTGTAAGTTTTGGAATGTGGTATTTTCATTTGTATGTGTCTTCAGATTTTTTTACTTTTACTCTTGCATTTCTTTTTGACTCAATAATTATTCAAGAGTGTGTTTTTTAACATATATATAATTTATGCATTTTATTACTGTTTTGATTTCTAATTTCATTCCACTGTGGTCAGAGAAGATACTTGATAGGATTTTGATTTTCTAATATGTGTTATGACTTGTTTGGTTACCTGAGATGTAATTTATACTGAAGAATGTTCCATATATACCAGAGAAGAATGAGTATTCTTTCACAGTTGAGTGGAAAGTTCTGTATATGTTTGTTAGGTTCATTTGGTCTACAGTGTTGTTCAGTTTTGCGATTTCCTTATCAATTTCTATCTGATCAATCTATCCCTTGTTGAAAGTGAGGTATTCAAGTTTTCTATTGTTACTGTGCTGCCATCTACTTTTCTCTTAAGTGTTTTCAATGTTTGTTCTATATATTTAGGTACTTTGATGTTGGCTGCCTGTATATTTGTAATTGTTATACTTTCCTATTGAGTTGACCCCCTTTGCCTTATATACCAACTTTGTTTGTTCCCTTGTGACAGTTTTTGACTTAGTCTATTTTGTCTGGTATAAATGCAGCCATCCCAACTCTCTTTTGGTTACTATTTGCATAAAATATCTTCCCATCCCTTCATTTTCAACCTATGTGTCCATAAAGCTAAAGTGAATCTCTTATAGGCAGCATATAATTGTATCTTGTTTTTTGTATCCATTCACTCTATATCTTTTGGTTGGAAAATTTAATTCATTTACATTTAAAGTAATTATTCATAAGAGCTTGCTCTTGTCACTTTATTGTTTTCTGACTGTTTTGTGGTTCCTTTGTTTTTTTCTTTCTCTCTTGATGTCTTCTTTTGCAATTTGCTGATTTCTTTTGTAGTGGTGGGTTTTGATT
Organism: Cheracebus regulus; assembly: GCA_963574635.1. NCBI lineage: Eukaryota > Metazoa > Chordata > Mammalia > Primates > Pitheciidae > Cheracebus > Cheracebus regulus. The sequence goes on from CAUYQU010038443.1 coordinate 19,449, forward strand.
CCTTTCCCTTTCTCTTTTGTGTATCTATTGCACAATGTTCTTTGTGGTTGCATAAAACATCTTATAGTTACAGAAGTCTATTTTAAGTTGATAACTTGAATCATATACAAAAGTCTAAATGTTTATTTCACCTACCTCCCATATGATGCTATTGCTGTCACACTTTATGCCTTTTTAGTGTTATATATGTATTAACAAATAATTATATCTTTGGTTACTTTTAATATTTTTGACTTTTAATTTTTACACTAGAGTCAAAAGTGATTTATGTACCACCATTAGTATTAGATATTCTAAATTTGACTATATACTTACCTTTTCCAGTGAATTTTATACTTTCATATGTTTTCTTCTTCTTTCTTCTTCTTCTTCTTCTTCTTCTTCTTCTTCTTCTTCTTCTTCTTCTTCTTCTTCTTCTTCTTTTCTTCTTCTTCTTCTTTTTTTGAGATGGAGTCTCAATCTGTCTCCCAGGCTGGAGTGCAGTGGCACGATCTTGGCTTACTGCAACCTCTGCCTCCGGGTTCAAGCGATTCTCCTACCTCAGTCTTCCGAGTAGCTGGTATTACGGGCGCTCACCACCACACCCAGCTGGTTTTTGTACTTTAGTAGAGATGGGGTTTGGCCATGTTGGCCAGGCTGGTCTCGAACTCCTGACCTCAGGTGATCCACCTGCCTTGGCCTCCCAAAGTGCTGGTCTTACAGACATCAGCCACCACACCCAGCCTCATATGTTTTCTTGTTACTAATTAGTATCTTTTTATTTCAACTTGGAAAACTTCTCTTAGCATTTCTTGTAAGGTGGTTCTAGTGGTGATGAATTTTATCAGCTTTTGTTCATCTGAGAAAGTCTTTCCTCTTCTTCACTTCACTGTGAAGAACTATCTTGCAGTTGTAATATTCTTAGTTGGCAGGTTTGTTGTTGTTGTTGTTGTTGTTTGTTTGTTTCTTTTGTCCTTTCAGCACTTTGAATATGTCATCCCATTCTCTCCTGGACTGCAAAGCTTCTGTTGAGAAATCTGCTGATAGCTTCACAAAGCTTCCTTTGTATGTAATGAGTCATTTTTCTCTTGCCACTTTCAAAATTGTTTCTTTGCCTTTGACTTTTGAAAATTTACTTATAACGTGCCTCAGTATAATCTACTTTGGGTTGATCCTTCTTAGGGACCTCTGAGTGCTATGAATCTGTATTCTATACCCTTCCCAGGATTTGGGAAGTTTTCAGCCATCATTTTTAAAAATAAGCTCTCTGTCCATTTCTCTTTCTTTGATCATTCTGGAATTCCCATGATGCATACATTGGTTCACCTGATGGTGTTCAATAATCCCATCAGCTTTCTTTCTTTCTATTTACTTTTTTTTATCCTCCAACTGATTAATTTCATTTGACCTGTCTTTCAGTTCACAAATTCTTTTTCCTGCTTGATTGAGTCTGCTATTGCATTTTCTTGATTGCATTTTCATTCATTCATTGTATTCTTTAACTTCAAAATTTTTGTTTGTCTCTTTTTTATGGTCTCTGTCACTTTGTTGAATATCTTGTTTTGTTCATGTTTTGTATTTCTGATTTTGTTGAGTTGCCTATCTGTGCTCTCATAACTCACTGAGTTTTCTTAAAATAATTATTTTGAATTTTTTTTCAAGCAATCCATAGCTCTCCATGTCTTGAGTAGTTACTGGAGCTTTATTAGTTTCCTTTGATTGTGTTATGTTTGCCTGATTGTTTGTGATTCATGGATTTTTGTATTGATATTTGTGCATTTGACAGAGCAAACACCTCTTGTCTTTAAGGACTGGTTTGGCAGGTATAGACTTCCACTTGTCAGAGACTCAGATTGATGCAGTTATCTCTGGGATTGCAGTGAGTGGTGATGGAGCTGGGTACATGTGCCTGCTACTGGGTCAATAGTCAGATCGTGGTTAGCAGGCCTGTTACCAAGATACATATTGGTGTGGTTCCTGCCAGATCCTCAGATGGATGGGAATGCCATTGAGACCACAGTCAAGCAGTACTGAAGCAGGTCATGGTGCAACTTCTGGTCCACAGTCAAGTCCATGGATGCAGGCCTTTATCAGGAACATGGATGAGTGTGGCTCCCCCTGTGTCTCTGAGGAGGCTTCTACTAGATTCCTGAGCTGAAGGGACTGCTTCTGGGACCATATTAGAGCAGGGCTGGAGCTGGATCACAGAGCTGCTTTATGATCTGCAATTAGGGCCAAACTCAGGGGGCCTGCCACTGGGAGCTTGGACAGGTGTGTCTCCCACTAGGTCCCTGGGTAGGCAGGACTGCCCATGGAGTGTGGAAGAATGGGTCTGGAATTGAGTCAGAGGGTCACGTCAGGATCCACAGCTGGAACTGAGATCAGTAGGACTGCTACCAGAGACGTGGACAGGTGTTGCTGTGTTCCTGGGTGGGCAGAGCTGACTCTGGACCATGGTAGAGCAGGGATGGAGCCAGGTCACAGGGTATCTTCAGTATGTGTGTGTGGGACCGAGGTCCAGAGTCTTGCTCTGTCACCTGGAGTGCAGCGGTGTGATTTCAAGCTATTCTCATGCCTAGTCCCTGGAGTAGCTGGGATTGGATGACAGGTGTGAGCCACAATGCCCAGCTAATTTTTGTATTTTTAGTAGAGAAGGGGTTTTGCCATGTTGGCCAGGCTGATCTCGAACTCCTGGCCTCAAGTAATCCACCCACGTCGGCTTCCCAAAGTGCTGGGATTACGGGCGTGAGCCACTGCTCCCAGCCCATGAGTGTTTTTCTAGGACCAGATGCCAAGAAGCAATGCTGGACACGATCATGTCATCACTTTGGAGCCTACACCAGTTTTCTACTGAAACTTCCAGAAGATAGATATTTTTCTTTTTAAAATCATCTGTGTTCTCTTAAACATCTCTGTACATGCCTATTCCTGGTTTGTGTTTTTTTCTAATTCCCAGTTCACTGGAAGAGCAAAGACTGTTGACATTGCCAGAGTCTGGGAAACAGTCCATCCCTCCCTGGCTTTGGTTACCACCAATTATCTCAGTTCTCCTCCCTCAATATCCAGTTTTCCTTGCCCTTGGGGCAGTGGTTCTTACACAATATCGAAACACTTCAAATATATGGAGACATTAGCAGTCAAAATTTCCATCAAAGGGAGAAAATAAAACCACTTTTTTTCACTCAAACTCAACATCGTCACCCAGTCTAGAAAATATGCAGTCTCTGCAGTTCTTGCTGATTACATTTTACTGCTGCTGCCTTCTGTTCTAAAGAAGAGAAGAGAACTATTCTGGAAACTATAATTCGATGGTATAATCAGTTATTATTTCCAAGGGAGGTCAAAGATAGTCATTAGTTTTGGCAACTAGTGGTTCAATAAAACCTACCTGTGACAGTGCACTAGGAAGCCATCTTTTTTAGTGAACAAAATTATTTCATACTCAATCTTCATACTCTTTCTAAATATCAATGTCAATGGAAATGAAAATATATTTCTGAAATAAATGGTGGCTTTTTCAAGACTTTGTCTTGAGATTACATGTAATTCTCACCTTGCTTGATTTACATAATAAGCCCATGTAGGCAAAATGGTGTGGTTGACATACAATTAGAACTTAAATGGCAAAATACCTGAGCCTTGCACCATTTGAAGGCTTGTTCCAAAAACATCAGACACTCTGAGAGAATAGACGTACTTCAAACTCCCTTTTTTTCTATGAGTACCATTGACATTCATGATTATTCTAGCTTAGCTGTCAGAAAGCAGTCAATAATTTTGCATTTCAGAAAGAAAAACAGCATAGAATTATTAGAGGTATGGTAGGATTGGGGTTTTCTGCCTTTTGAAGTGGGTTGAACATGAAACAACAGAAAAGCAAAAACTATAAACATTTAGCAGGAAATCTCACCAATTTTTGGAAGAGAACTATAATAAAAGTTTTAAAGGGTTATTTGTTTAGAAACAATAGTGATCCTGAAAACGCAGCTCGATCTACCAAAGCAGCCACCTGGTGGGTCCTCACAGAGAGCCGACATCTGCCCATACCAGCTCAGAATCAGCTGGATCAGTCCACTGATTGTGAATCTATCTAAAAAATATTACAGAGTAAACAATTCTTCAAACCACAGGATCTTATGGTGGGTATTTTGTGTTTTGTTTCTGTCTTTAAAAAGTGATTTATAAAAACAAAACAAAATCCCCATCTCTCCTCTTTTTTTTTTCTACTCCTTATTTCTGAACAACATCCACTTCCTTTTCTGCTCTCGTCTACCTTTGCAATTTCTGGCACATATGTGCTATGCTGAATGCCAGGTTTAGGTCAACAGATGCTGTCATGAAAAACAGGAACTAGAAAATTAGAAGATCTCAGTGCTTTGCAATGCTTATTAGTGCAAAACTGCAGCAATATGCTTTATATTTTTTAGTAGAAGGCTCTTGGGGGCAAGTCTACTCATTGGCTTATGGACTTATTCTTACTACGAGGTGGATCATTCTGTATAGACCTGTACAATTGATTAAGACATGTGTTTATAGGACTTAAAGGTGAAACTAATATATGATTCCTGGTGTACTGTCAAAAAAAAAAAAAAAGAAAAAGAAAAAACCAAACAAATAAAAACAAAACAAACAAAAAACTAAGAATTTAGGGAATGGTAGGAATCAAGATTCATCTGGTATGTAGTTTAAACTCCCTTTCAGTGTAGAAATCCTCCCAGCAACATCACAGAATCCTTGAGTTTTGGAGTTGACAAGGACCTTAGAGAGATAACAGTGCAACTCCTAGAACCTACGTCTCACATGAAAATTCTCTACAGAGTGCCCTAGTTGGATGGATGCTTAGCAGCAGCTTAGTAAACTTCCCAGCATGGAAACCTGTGCAAGACACACCATCACATGTTAAGAAATCTCAATATTTAGAAACGAATTAATTTTAGAGAATTGTTCTGAATTGAGCTGAATTGTATTTCAATAGAAACAAAAACATATTTTGGAAACAAATGGTGACTTTATCAATATATTTGTCTTGAGATACGTATAATTCTCACCTTGCTTGGTTGACATAATAAGCCCTGCTGAGGCAAAATGGTGTGTGTGGTTGAGATAGAATCAGAACTGAAATGATCACGTACCTGAGCCTTGCACCGTTTATAGACTCGTTCCAAAAACAAGTGAATTGTTCTGTTCCGAGAGCTGATTTCTAGCCTCTTGATGAATCCAAGCATGTGTTCCAACTCTGCCTTCTGGAGCGTCACAGAAAAAGCCTAGTGTCCCTTTAGGGTGCCTGGTTTTCAGACAGCTGAGGTCTCCTGGAGTAGCCTCCACAGAGTTTTCTCCATTTCCAAGTCATCCGAGTTTTTTTATTCCGCATTCCTGGATAAGGGTTCTTCTTCATTATCACGCTGACTGTCTTCCTGGATGAGCCACAGCCTGACTGTGCTCTTCCTAAAATGACATATAGGTGTGACCACCCTGCAGGGATGACCTGATTTATAAAATGCATCCTTTCTAGGGCACCCTTTTGTTACATTAAATTAACAACATCCTTCTTATATGACAGTTAACATTCTGTCTAAGAATATTTTCAGCAAGGAAACGCTTTATGAATTAATCTTAATTTGTGCCTCTTAGCTTATGGTAAACCATTCTGCTTTTTAATTCTCAGTTCTCTTCGAGCCACTTCATGTAAGTTATTTGACTTCTTAAAGAGAGAGACCAGTTTCTGAAGCAGTGCCCTGAAACATCCGCCGTCCCAGAGAATCAAATCTAATAGTAAGGAAAAAAAGAAGAGACTGGATAAAAGGAAATGATTTTATGGACAGAAACACACTCTTTTTAATTTAATTTAATTTAATTTTACTTTAAGTTCTGGGGTACATCTGTTACACAGGTATACATGTGCCATGGTGGTTTGCTGCACCTATCAACCCATCATTTAGGTTTTAAGCCCCACATGCACTAGGTATTTTTCCTAATGCTCTCCCTTGCCTTGCTCCCAACACCCTGACAGGCCCTGGTGTGTGATGTTCCCTTCCTTGTGTCCATGTGTTCTCATTGTTCAAGAAACACACTCATTTTAAAAGTCAGTTGTAAGGGGCTTGGACAAAAGGTGCAAAAACACCGCAGATATATTAGGTCGGCCAGTGGTAGTACTTAAAGACACTGAAGCAGTCGAGATTTGAGGTGTTGTTCCAGATAACACAAGCACCTCCCACTGATGAACAGCTTGTTCTGCAGATCTGTTTTAAAATTCTTTTATGACAATTTTAGACAAATAGTGGAGGTTGGAGAATTGTTTTTTAAAAAAGACCCCTAAAGAAAATATAACTAAATGTTGATAATGATTGTTATAAATAACATTTTTCTGATTTTTATGGTTCTACATTTTTAAACTTTTTGAGCACGTGTTATTTTTGTAATGGAAAAAATGGACAGTGTGACAGCCTTTTTATTCACTTCTCTTTAGCCTAGTATATGTGGAGAAGAATGAGTCCGCTTATACGATGTGTAGAAAAACTTTGGGTCCTAACAAATCAAACTTTCAGAGAAAACAAGTTTTTGAAAATGATTTAACTCTAAGGTTTTAAAAACACTTTAAACTTTCCCTTTGCTAAAAAAAATCATTGAAAACAAGCTAATGGTCTCAGGAACTGTTCAGTTTAAACATCTATAGAAAAAAAATTGGATCCTCTTTTAAAATAATTCCTTTATAAATAAATGTCCAAAATATTTTGGAATCCAGATTCAAACACATTCAAAAGCGTGTTTGATTAGTTGGCTTGGGAAAGGAAGAACTGGAGCCTGTGAAAGAAACCTTGCTTTAGAAAGCAATGAAGTCGTCCCTCCCTACATCAAATTTCTAAAAGTAAGATGCCTACCGTGAAATATGTATGGTTTTCAATTTGAGGCTGAAGTTATATAGAACAATCCTGCAAGTAGACCACCCTGACCTCAAGGTCAGCAAAGTTAACATCCAGCTTACACAGCCAAAATTGGCCTCCCCATGGTCATCCAGTGCCCATCATGTGCCTGCTTCTGGCTCCATTACCACATTCTCATTTGTTCCTGTTGCATTTAAACGAAGGGAAAATGGGCTTCTGGACGTGGGAAAATCTTCCTTAGTTCCTTTATCTACACAATGAGGAGTTCAGATCAAATCTTTCCCAACACCCCTGCCACATACAAAATTCTAGCTTCTTAGGTCGTAACGTAGAATTTTGGGATTGCTCATTGACACAAATGCCTACGGAACTTGCAGCAAAACCCCAGAACAGAAAAAGTGTGTGAAAATATGTAGTTTTTATCTTTGGCATTTTGAATTGCGTGATCATAATAATAATTAGTCATAAAATTGTTCTGTTTCTTCAACTCTGTTCTGTACAGATAGGGAATCACACTCTTTCAGATTTCAGAGGCAACTTTACAATTATCCTTTTTCATTCTTAACATATCTTTCTCTTTTATTCTTCCACATTTTATACTCTTTATCCTATCTCTTTCCTTTTTCATTCTTAGTTCTCTTGTTTTCTGTCTTTGCTTGACATTTTTTTTCTCTTTTCTTTATTCCTACCTTAGGTTTTATGAAATTAGTTGTCCCTTGGGTGCAATATAGACCATAAAAGCATCGGCCTTCTTGAGTCAAAAGAAATTATTTTTCACAGCCTGAAATTATAACCACTTAAATGTTTGGCAAATGGGTACCATCTCCTGGCCACTTAATTAAAGTGTTATCTGAACTATGTAGGTCCCACCACGCTTTCTTTCCTTGTCAGTTATCTGAGTGTTCATTTTGCTGTATTTCCCCCTAAAACCTCCTCCCATAAATAGATCTGACATTTTGTGAGCATCTCATTCTGCTTAAGGCCTGATATTTACACTATGGAAGTGTGGCTTGGAGAAAAGCTTTCTGGATTTTCTACTTGTTTTATTTATATAATCAAATCAAGACACCATAAGGAAGAATCACATGGCTAGTCCTGAATTAGGGAAGCATATGACCCTTCTCTGTTCCATCTGCTTCCACACATCTAGAGAATTATTGGGCCATTAAGATGGGTTTACACTTCTGGAATATCCACCTGTTTAGTGAGTCAGAAATGTGGGCATGGCTGAGGGGACGGTATGGTCTAAATGCCTTCTAGGTGATGGGAGAAAACAGCTTGAGCAAAAACAAAAACAATTGAGCTCTGTGAAAAGTTAAATAGCTAATTCTGTCAGTCTCATGGGTCCTGCCATCAAAAGGAAACAAAAAAATAGAAAAACGATTGGGAAATGACAAATTTGAAGACCTTATTATCTTAGCTCCACAGAAAATACAGGGTAGCAGTATATATATAGGTTAATTTCATCAATAAAGGATGGCAAGATGGCTTGAAATTCAAAAAGAAGCTTATAGTCTTCTAGAATAACCTAGAATTCACATCGCATACACCTCTTCTTCAACATGAGCTTAATTACTGAAAAGAATTGCTAAGCTAGACATTCTTAGGACTATTTCTCAGAAATGTACTTGATAGAAGAAGAGATAGATGAATAAATGTGTGTGTGTGTGTGTGTGTGTGTGTGTGTGTGTGTGTGTGTGTGTGTGTGTGTGTGTGATTGAGAGAGAGAGAGCAAATGAAACAGAGAGAGAGATAGTGAAAGTCTAATGACAAATACATTCGTCTGGATCTTTCTTTTAAAGAACACGTTTTTACCTTTAACCTGCCAAAAAAATATTCTAACTCCTAAGAGCTCAGTGGTTACTTTTGTTTTTAAATGTCAAATTCCACATGTGCTTCTTACGTTTTATATCTAAAGTCTAGTGCCTTGATCACATTGAAAAAGAAAAAAAATGCCTTTGAAATAACAAGTTTAAGATATCCCATGCCGCCAGACCCCCCATTTTGAAACTCTCCACTGCTTCAAAAATCTGAGGTTTCTGGCAGAAAAGACATACACTGTTTTCTGGAGAAGTACCCACTTACATTTTATCCATGAATACAAAGCATTTTTTTCATAGTTGATATGTAGATATTAGATAAATTTGATGGGTCCTGAAACAATAGGAAAATCTTCGGGTCACATTGACTGATTGGGTGATTTCTGGCTCCTTGGCTTGCAAATCTCAGAAACTGTTTTAACAGTGGACACTTGTGGCTTGTTTTGTGCTAAACCACCCCAACAGCAATTTAGTTGTTATTCAGCTACTAAAGCTCTTACTTTATGGCTTTGAAAAACCTGGCTTTCCCTGTCCCATTATCTACCGAGATAAAATGCTATTGGAAGGTTATGACAGATGACAGAATGGTTTCTTTTCCTGTCTTCTCTAGCCTCCCCATACGTGGGTCAACACGTGCCTTTTCTCTGTACTGAATGTTTTTAGAATGCTTTGCCTGCCTGCAGGCATTTTATGATTATGAATTTCACATCATTTCTTAACCATCCCTGCATCTGCTTTCATTCTCCGAAGGGGGCTAGAACTCTCTAGGTCCTCAGAGTTTACAGCTTCATTGCAGCAAAGAGGATGAGGGTGGGCGGGAGAGAGTGCCTCTGGGAGGATTCTAACGTTCACATCCAATCTTGAATTGAGAGCAGTTGCCTGGGAAACAAAACCTCAAAAAAAATCTCATTTTCACATGCATCTTCAAATCTTCAAATGGCAGGACGTGCTTCTGTGTTCAAAGGAAGTCCTCGAAGTCTAAGGGTCCATCCAGCAAGTCGAGATTTATTATGTGCCCAACTCATCTTAGGAATCTATGGATATTTTCTATCACACTGGTAATCAAATAGAAGAACATACATATGTTAGAAAGGGACACAAATGAAAAAGGTTAAACTGGTTTTCTGTGGTTGTGTGAGTTGAGAGGCATCAGGGAATAGCAGAGAGGATTCTGCAATGCAGTCAGAAGACTCATTTTCCAAACATACCTCTAATTGGTAACTTAAATGTTAATTTGCAGTGGGAGCTTGGGCTGTGTGCCACAAATAAACCTCCCAGGCCCTGTTTCGTCATTGGGAAAGAGAAGTTTGATATGGTCTCAAGATACTCCACTCCCCACCCCACATCTTAGATCTAATAATTATCTGATCTTTTGGGATTACCTAAAGGCTGTTGGCATCTTTCTGCAAACATTTATTGGATATTCACTATTTTGCCGTGTAGGAGAGGAGAAAACTTCTTTCTATCCTCTTAGGTTCTATAACTGGAGCTTGCAAATCAAACTGATAAAAAGATTAAGAGGAAAAATGTTTTATTTCAAATGCATGTGGCAGCTTTGCAGAAAAAAAGTAAAATCCCAAAGAAGTGGTTAAGTTTGAGAGCTTATATACTATTTTAACAAAAGGTGATACATTGCGAAGAAGTGATGAAAAGGGGGTTTTAGGTGTGATAAATTGTGGAGCTATATGTAAAGGCAAGCGTTATTTAGTAAGGTTTTTTTTTTTTTAAATGCAAACTCAAGTCTCCAGTGATAAGTGTTATGTTCCATGATAGAGTCATTCTCCTCTTCCTGGTACAGGAGACGGAGGCATCTTTACAAATAAAAATATATGCCCTGTTTTTGGGGCAGAAAGGGGAAGGACAGAGAATTCTTCCTGCATCTGCTGTTTCTCCAGTACCTTCAGCTCAAATAACTTTTATGTCAAAGTGGCATATTTAAGGGTGGCATATTCTGATCCTTTTTATTAGCATAGTTCTGTGTTTTTGTTTCTTTTTTGGCCCTTTTGTGTTTAGGCTAACTTATTGGTTCATTATTTGATTCATCAAGGGCATTAACTATAAAAGATATTTTGCACATAAAACATTAAAGAAATGTATAATTTTTCAGAGATTATACCAATTCAAGTGTATTTATTAGGATTTTTTTTTCCATCAGAAATACATTCAATAGCAATGTTGATTATGCTAGAGATAATTGTCCTAATGAGTGTGTGTGTCTGCCACACAAAACCAATGTTTGGAATGGAAATTATGCTTTCCTTCTAAAGGGCAGTATTATGTATTTTGTTCTTCAAAAATGTAATCTAGTAAAAAGAAAGCTTCATTCTCAGTCTGTGGGAGGGAAGGGCAATGAACTGGCTGGTTCCATTGTTACCACGTAACAATTTATTCTGAGCTATACAAACAAAAGACATTTTTCTAAGAGATGACCTTATTAATCAGTTTATTATTAAATGGGTCAGAATTTGTATTTTGGTGAGTAGTATCATTTTTTTCTCTTCATGTTGCCAAAATTGTAGTCACATTACAAGAGAGCTCTAAATTAACAGCACAGGCAAGCAGTTTTTTCAAGAGTAGGTAACTTTATTCAAATGCATTCTGCTTCCTCTGCCTGGCATTGCTTTAACTCTTATCTCCAGATGTCCAAATTCAATCTATCACTTAAGACCTATTTCAAATGCTCTCTGCCCATCACCTCCTTTGAAGCTTCTCTTCCCTCTTTAAACTGCCATAGGAACAATTTTTTCTATATGTCTCTTGCAGAACATATCACTTTTACCATGTGTGCTGTTACTTAGTTGGGTGACTTACATTGTCTACCAAAGTGAAAGTTTCCAAAGATACCATCGCAGAGACCAGCACAGTGCCTCACCCAACATGGTCTCAGTAAATAGCTCAGGAATAAATGAAAAGGGGGAGGACACAGTGAGTTGACAATCCTTGGATAGGTTAGGCACCCTGTTGATTATGTTCGAAAATTTCTTCCTCACTTGTTTTCAATGGGCAGATGCTCACAGGACATGAATTACTGTCAACAACAACTCAAGTAGAGAGAGAGATCCAAGATGGCCGATTAGCAACAGCCCAGGAATGTAGCTCCCAGTGAAATCGCAGAGAACGAGTGAATGCCGCACTTTCTGACGAATTTTTGTTGCCCACAGACCGGGAGATTCCCGGCAGAGGAGCCATACGGGTCGCCAGCGCGACTCGTTTGGCCGGCGGGGCTGTTTTGCTGGTGCCCCAGCGCGGCGCTTCCCGGTGCGGAGTGTACGGACGGATGGGCTCGGCTGGTCCCATCCCCACAAGGAAAACAGCAATTGGAAGCGCCAAGGACTGAGAGTTTCACAGCAAGCACAGCGAACCCGGGAAGGTCCGGCTCTGTGGGGAAGGGGCGTCCGCCAAAGGAAAACTAAGAAACAG
>CAUYQU010038444.1:0-36231 GCA_963574635.1 Cheracebus regulus
AGGTCCTTGAGGAATCGCCACACTGTCTTCCACAATGGTTGAACTAGTTTACACTCCCACCAACAGTGTAAAAGTGTTTCTATTTCTCCACATCCTCTCCAGCATCTGTTGTCTCTAGATTTTTTAATGATCGCCATTCTAACTGGATATGAAATTCTAAGTTGAAAGTTCTTTTCTTTAAGGATGCTGAATATTGGCCCCAACTCTCTTCTGGCTTGTAGGGTTTATGCTGAGAGACCCACTGTGAGTCTGATGGGCTTCCCTTTGTGGGTAACGCAACCTTTCTCTCTTGCTGTCCTTAGCATTTTTTGCCTTCTTTTCAGCCCTGGTCAATCTGATGATTACATACCTTGGGGTTGCTCTTGTTGAGGAATATTTTTGTGGTGTTCTCTGTATTTTCTGGACTTGAATATTGGCCTGCCTTGCTAGGTTGGGGTAGTTTTCCTGGATAATATCCTGAAGAGTATTTTCCAGCTTGGATTCATTCTCTCCATCACATTCAGGTACACTTATCAAACATAGATTAGGTCTTTTCACATAATCCCATATTTTTTGGAGGCTTTGTTCATTTCTTTTCACTCTTTTTTCTCTATTCTTGACTTCTCATTTTATTTCATTGAGTTGATCTTCAATCTCTGATATCCTTTCTTCTGCTTGGTCGACTCAGCTATTGAAACTTGTGTATGCTTCATGAAGTTCTTGTGTTGTGTGTTTCAGCTCCGTTAAGTCATTTGTATTCTTCTCTAAGCTGTTTATTCTTGTTAGCATTTCGTCAAACCTTTTTTGAAGTTTCTTTGTTTCTTTGCATTGGGTTAGAACATGTTCTTTTAGCTGAGGAGCTTGTTATTACCCACCTTCTGAAGACTGTTTCTGTCAGTTCATCAGACTCATTCTCCATCCAGCTTTGTTCTTTTGCTGGTGAGGAGTTGTGATCCCTTGAAGAAGACGCATTTTGGTTTTGGGTGTTTTCATCTTTTTGTGCTGGTTTCTTCCCATCTTTGTGGATTTATCTACCTGTGGTCTTTGTAGCTGGTGACTTTCGGATGGGGTCTCTGAGTGGATGTCCTTTTTGTTGATGATGAAGTTATTTCTTTCTGTTTTTTAGTTTTCCTTCTAACAGTCAGGGCCCTCTGCTGTAGGACTGCTGGAGGTCCACTCCAGACCCTGCTTGCCTGGGGATCACCTGCGGCAGCTGCAGAATAGTAAGAGTTGCTACCAATTTCTTCTTTTGTTATCTTTGTCCCAGAAGGATATCTGCCATATGTCAGCCTGAACTCTCCTTTATGAGGTGACTCTTTGGATAGACGGGGGTTGGGGAGCTGCTTGAGGAGACAGTCTGTCCTTTATAGGAGCTCAAGTGCTGAGCTGTGAGCTCCATTGTTCTGTTCAGAGTTGCTGGGCAGGTATGTCTAAATCTGCTGCAATGGAACTCACAACCACCTTTTTCCCAGGTGATCTGTCCTGGGAAGGTGGGACTTTTTTTTTTATATATTTTTTTATAAATTCCTGATATGCTGCTGCCTTTTTTCAGAGATGCCCTGCCCAGCTAGGAGGCAGCCTGGTCACAATCTGCCAGGAGAGGTGTTGCTGGACTACCATGGGCTCTGCCCAGCTGCTGTGTGAACTTCCTTGCAGTTTTGTTTATAGAGGTATAGTTAGAACTGCCTTGATAATGGCAGTTTGCTTCAGTAATGGTGGACTGCCTCTGTAATGGCGGACAGCCTTGGTAGTGGCAGGCTGCCTCGATAATGGCAATGCCCTTACCCCAACAGAGCTGGACCTTCCCAGGTTCAGCTGCGCTTACTGAAAAACTCTCAGTCCAGAGCATTTCAGATTGCTGGTCTTTGTGGGAGTGGGACTCACCGAGCCAGATCACCTGGCTCCCTGTTTCAGCTCCCTTTTTTTCAGTTGAATGGGTGACTCTGTTTCCCAGGCATTCCAGGTGCCAGTTGAAATGGCCACCTAGATTTGTGTGAGTTTTTGTGTGAAGACCTGCTGCACTGGGTAAAACAGCTGTGCTGGAAACTCATGGTGCTTTTCAGCCCAGGAATCTCCTGGTCTGTGGGCAGCAATAACTTGTTTGGAAATGCACTGTTCATTCACCTTCTGTGTTATTCTCTCTGGGACCTGCACTCCGGAGCTGTTCCTATTCGGCCACCTTGCCTGTTGTCCTGTCTTTCTGTTGCATCTCTTTTGAACAAAACCTGGAATGTTTCACAAATTTGTCATCTTTTCACAAGTCCCAGGCTTATACAATGTATAGACATGTGCTACAGCCTGACTATATAATATTCCTATCATTCAACTAATCAGTAATAGTCATGTTTTGGGTAAAGCTGTTGTAAAACTATGCAGCAAAATGTTGCAGTTTTCCTTTTGACTATTTCCACATTTTAAAAGCTTTTATTATACTTTATTGTAAGCACAGATTACAGATCCAACCTTAAATATTATGACTTTCATATTTTCTTAGAATATTGTTGAAACATTACTCAACTCCTGTTTGAACTCTTCCTCTCTTGCAAGGAACTTGCTATTTTGGCTCAAGTTCTTTTCATTGTTGAAAACTTTTCTTACATTGAATAGAAGGCTCTGTCGTTGTCATTCCTGCTCATTAGTTGGCAGAATAAAACTGTGCCTATTTCCTCTTCTTTGAGAAACTTTCAACAATTTGAAAAGTTGTGTCTACCTTAATGCTTCATTCACATTTTCATTCTTTGCTATTTCTGTTTTCAAGAAAGGTTTTGAAGGACTTCTTTAACTTGTAATCTCTCCCTTTAAAAAAAATAATCTAATACCTTTTATAATGACTTTTGCTTTGAGAATGCTGTGGAAATATATTTGAGTGTGGATTGCTGTGTGAGTAAAATTGTAGTATAGAAAGTCATTTGAATTATTAAGAGTATATGTGATATCTATATAGTACAGATTCATATCTACTAAAGGGATGACATTAATGGTTATTAGCAATGATGAAGACTCACATTGTGTGCTTCAGGGGAGAAACATTTTTCTTTCTCTTCTAAGTTTCTCCAGCCAGGTCTGTAAAATAAACTGACATCAGGCACATCAACAGGAGAAAAGGCCGTATGTCTTTATTTCATAATAAAATTTTCACATGGCAGAGTGAGGAGGAGACACTTCATAGAAAGAAGAGAAACTCCTAAAGCAATGGCTAGGCTTGGAAGCTTTAATATCATATAGGCAAATGAAGATAAACTTACAGAGAAGTGACAAGACAAAGAAAGGTACCTTGAACTCCTAGGGGTGGCAAGTTGTAGGAAGGCCAATATTAGGGGATCTAATGGTAGAGAAGGACTAGTTCATGAGGTTTGTTGTATAGACTCTTTCTTGGTGCCATCTTGTCTCAGATGATAGGGTTGTTATTCCCTTCCTGGTGTTGGGGCTCAGAAACAATACCCAAGAATGAAGACCTCAGAAGTAAAAGTTTTTCTCAGACCTTCTCCTGCCCTCCTGTCTCTCAGTCCCAGCCTCCTGACATGCCTTGCCTGGTTTCCCCACTCAGTCCATTAGCATCAGGTCATACCCTTTCTATCCAATAATATTTCTACACAGTTGTCCATACTTTGTAGAACCTAAACATAAAAATGGGCAATTCCTGCTGTATATTTGTATCTTTATTATGTAGCTACTCATGTATACATGTTAAATAATGTGTATGCTGGCTGGGCATGGTGGCTTGTGCCTTTAATCCCAGTGCTTTGGGAGGCCAAACTAGGAGAATCGGTTGAGGCCAGGAGTTCAAGACCAGCCTGGGCAGCATAGCAAGACCCTGTCTATACAAAAAACAAGCCAAATGTGGTGGTCTGCATCTGTAGTCCCAATTACTTGGGAGGCTGAGGCAGGAGAATCTCTGAAGCCCAGGAGGTCAAGGCTATGATGAGCTATGATCACTACTGCACTCCAGCCTGGATGATATAGCAAGCCCCTATCTCATTTTAAAAAAATGTATGTTCAATAACAGAGACATAGAATCAGCCTAAATGCCTATCAATGACAGACTGGATAAAGAAAATGTGGTACATATAAACCAGGGAATGCTATATGACCATAAAAAGGAACAAGATCATGTCCTTTGTGGGTACACATTTACCTAAGTAACAAACCTACACGTCTTGCATATGTACCCAAAATTTGAAAACAACAACAACAATAAAAATATATTTACTGACAACAAAAATAAACAAACAAAAAATCCCCAAACAACAACAACAAAATGTGTATGCTTTTTCTCCAGTTAGTATTTCTTTTATGAATTGATTTTTTACTGAACCTTTAGAGGGCTATGTCCTTGGCCCCTACACTGGTGTGGGAAGTGGCGGTGGAGGGGACATCATCACAAGGAAATTTATAACCTGTTTTCAGGCAGAGAAGGGGACAGCAGACACCTGATCCTGTGTCTGCTTTTCCTCAGGTAAACCAAAAATAAAATTCTAAGCCTTCCAATCAACTGAATAAACCCTTCCTCTTGGCCAAGAAGATTTCAAAGTAAACCTAAAAACTGGTTCAGGCCATGATGAGGAGAAGGGTTTAGACATGCTTCATTATTCCCTCTTCCCTTTGGAATTCAGGCACAACTGAGCAATGTGTCAACATCAAACAGAGCTCTTAAGACTGACAAAACAGTCTCTCTGTAGTAATAAGATGTCAAATTCCAACCTGACTCTAGCATAGCATCACATGACTCTAGCATAGTAGGTCCTGAAAGAAATTATTTTACCCTAGAATATAATTCTTTGACATATTTTGAAAAGGCCTGGCAAAGCTGTCTCTTCCCTTTCTTTTGCAGGTCTTTTCCTGATCCTGAAGAGATTGACTCAGAGGCTATTATCTTTTAAATGTCTGAATATAAAACATTTGCCATCAATTGCCTCTAAGGTCAGCCACCTATGAAACTTCATCTATTTAATAAGAACCTTTGTCTCCACAACCCCTTTTATTTTAACTGACACTCCTTTCTGTTGATTCCAACTCTTTAGATAATAATTTAATACTTTCAATCCAATCACCAATCAGAAAATCTTTGATTCTACCTATGACCTGGAGTCCCCACTGCAAGTTGTCCCATCTTTCTGGACCAAACCAGTGTATATCTTACATGTATTGGTTGATGGCTCATGTCTCCCTAAAACACTAAGCTCTAACCCAACCACCTTGGGCACATGTTCTCAGGACCTCTTGAGACTGTGTTGGGCTTTAGTCACTCACATTGGGTTCATAATAAACCTCTTTAAATCTTTTACAGTTTGACTCTCTTCGTTGACACTCAACTGCCTTCAGCTCAAAATAATCCTTATGCCATAGTGGCATATTTTGGGGTGGCCTAGTCTGACATAGACTACCCCAAACATAAACTGTCTGTGATAGTCTGTAAGAACCAACTAGGCAGGAGGCTGAGTACCAAGACAAATGGGGAATGTAGGTCCCCTACACACCTTCACACTGCATGAGGGGAAGACAGCCCAGGTAGCTCATTTTATCCAATGTAGGAGATAAAATTCTCTAAAAAGCCATTACAGGTTGGAGAAGCTTCAAAGATGCTTTTTGCCTCCAATTTCTGTGTGTGTCTCTGACCTTTAATATTGCTAAGTATGTTAAGAATAAGAAGAAAAGTCAATGCCCTTTCTTTCCCTCTTTCTCCTCGTTTTCCTCTTATGGTGTTTTAGAATAAATTGAGCTGGGAGAGAAATAAACTCCTTGGTTTCTAAGCAGTGCTGGGAAAAACCTGCCCATGGCAGAGTAAATGGTAAAGAACTTTAGTTCTGTATTTGAAATGTAAATCAAATACTCTTGGTAGTTAGTCCTTTTAATCATCTAGTGATAATTATCCAAAACAGAACCCAAAGTACAACACTGTGAACATACAACATTCTCAAATTCTTAATCTCAACCACTTTTTTGACTAATGAAACTTAAATTTTTAATATCCTCTTTAGGCTGCTTTGTCCTCTTGGCTCATATCAGTTTTATCCTTAAACAAAGTTAGCAAGTAATTTTCATAACAAATGTACTCAAAGCACACCTCCCCATGTTATATCTGTGTAATTAAAAAATCCAATTTAAATGCAGAATTTTACATTTATTCTTATCTTTTTTTTTTTTTGATGATGTTGGAAACCACTGTTGGGGCTCCGAAAACAATACTCCAAAGTTTGGTACTTTGGCATGTGGAGTACTTTCCACAAAGAAGACTGAAAGGCCTCAGAAATATGCCTCAGAGCCAAGGTCTTACTCCATCTTCTCCTGCTCCCCCTTTCCCTTCTGAAACACAAGGAGGAGCTCTTTCTGAAGTTCCCTTATCTGACTGAAGGAAGTTCATCCAGAAGGAATGCAATTGTATTAAACCCCCTCCCTGGAATCTACATTCACTAGAGACAATTGAGTTATCTTGCAGGAGAGAAAACTAAAATTCTCCACACCCAGGCCACCACACTGACAGAGCTTTCATATATTCTTTCAAATATTCTTTTAAGGGGTATTACTTGAGATACTTTATCTGCATAAGACTACCTTTGTTTGCAGTTCAGCTCTGCTTTCACCATCTTCCCATAACATGTCCCACAGAGCTGAGAGAGCTTATCACAAAGGGCCCATTTGTTTCTTCTAACAACCATTTCCTCTTCCACTAAAATTGCTTAACCCCTTACTCTACTCTACTCTACTGTATGAAGAGTGTGTTTAAACTTCAACTATCTTGCTCTTCTTTGAGTATTATGTTTTGATATATCAGATTCTCATATAAGATATATCATATCAGATATATCTGATATATCTTCAGGTGTCTTCATGTAGATAAAAAATTATAAAATATTGAATGAGATAGGAACAAGGTTAAAACTCTGTATAGCACAAAAGTTCTTCCTTTATTTTTGGATATTTAGCTATATTTAGTTAGTTGACCCTCTGGGTACTTCATTAAGATAGCCAGTCACAAATCCATGCAATTCTGCTTTCATGCAGCCAAAATGTCAGTGTTTCAGCTACATGAGCCAATAAACTCACTCCTCAGTGGAGAAGATGTCTAAAATCAAGATGTATGATACAGACAGTGTTCTTCCAGTATAATACTCCATTCTCAAATCTTAAGAGTGGGTTTTCTCTTTTTCTCTATTATTTTTGTTTTATTAAGCTATGTTGTCTTTTGGTTTTCTATCCAGATAAATTCTATCTTTATTGTCATTACTTTCTGCTCTATTGTCTCTTTGAGCCATTATGAATAGAATACATCATTGCAGATATGCTAATACATAAAAAATGTAAGGAAATGATTACTTATTGACTATTTGGATGTGAATTAAGAACCATTAAGCTTGGCATTAACCATTCTTTGGCATTAAGCTTGAATAGTTCTTAACAATCAAATATTAGCTTTCCAAAGACACCACAATAAAACATTATTTTTATCTTCAAAATATTGATCAAAAGAAATGAAGAAATTGTTTGATTCAATTTTCTCCTATTGAGATATTGGGATTTTAGCCTATGGGTGAATAATAAGAAAAGATCAGGCACAGAGAGATGGCAGGATGCTAGAAATTCTAAATGGTTTTAATAAAATCTGATGATCTGTCACATCAGTGCTGTGAATCAATTGCAGACAGAAAAAAAGATGAGTGAAAGGCAAACACAGAGGTGTGTTATTTAATAATGAAGGATGAGTTTGGCAGAGGCCAGACTGCATTTGCTGCTCCCAAGCAGGGGGAACATGAAGTGGACTTTTCTTTGTAGAAAGAGAAAATAGATCTTTTCTACCTTGATAGGAGCTGGCAGATCTGGGTGTGTCCTCAACTTCTGTCTGATAGCTTAGCCCTATGGCCCTGAAATGGAGACTGCCTGGGATGTACTGGCAGAACTCCTTTCTTCATACTTTGAGTATAATTCTGACAAAGAAATTCTGAACCAGATCACTTGTAATGAGTTGTCAGGGTCAAGGAAGTTTAGGGAATGTATAAGGAAGTCACAGCAGTTAGGCTACAGAATTAGAATTCTTTTAAGATGACAGGAGGCCAGCTATATAATCATACCATTTCTGAATCAGAAGTGACATTCAGATTATTTAGTCCAACCCCTTTATTTTTGGAGCTTAATGATATATTCAATTGTGGGGTAGGATTTTCAGTTTTAAAGATAATCTGGATAACATGAAGGCTCTATGTGCCAAGGATATATAGAGTGTGGAATAATAGACAATGGAGACTCAGACAGTGGGAGGGTGGGAGGGGGTGAAGAATGAGAAAGTACTTAATGGGTGTAATGCATGATATTTGGGTTACACTAAAAGCCTAGACTTTATCACTACACAATATATTCATGCAACAAAACTGCACTTGTACCCCTTAAATTTATAAAAAAAGAAAAGAGAAAAAGAAAAAAAAAGCTATATGTTCAAGGTAAAACATTTAATAAACAGTATTTACAAGTTTCATTATGACAATAATAATCAAAGGGAACATTCACTAAGTGCCATGGACTGTCCTCAACACTTGGCATAGATTAGCTCATTTAGTTCTAACAATTACCGTTGGAGAGGGGCATAATTTTCATTTCCCATTTTATAGAGGGAGAAACAGAGGCACAGGAAGATAAAGTAAGTTGCTTAACAACTCAGACATGAAAGATCCCTGGATTTAAACCCAAGAAATTTATCTCTAGCGCTTACAGCACTTAACCACAATGCTGTCCTCCTCTCAGGGTTGTAGAGAGATAAAGCAACCACAACTTCAAAGTGTAAACTGTTAGCTGAAAGTCACTACATTAGGTATATGTAATTAAGGATGCTATGTCAGTGGCAGTTCTATATTGATAACATAAAAATGCTGGAGTTGTCAAATTTAAGTACTATCCCCAATAGGTTTGGAGTTGTATAATTAAAAAATGTGTCTGGTCTTTGTCCTAGGTTACTGGCATAAAGCTTCTAACACAATGGGAACTTTTCACGTGATAAAAGCATCTTTGTTATTCTTGAGCTCCTTGGGTCACCCCCAAGTTTATGTAAATGAGATGACTCACAGTGGGCCCCTCAGGAGCTTCAGGAGGGAAGTTGGTTACCAGAAAGGACAACTATGTGATTAAAAGGTTGAGATGTGGAGTCAGCCTGACTTCTGAGGAGGAACAGAGGGCTGGAGATCAACTTCAATCATGTGGCCAATTATTTAATGAATCATCTCTATGTAATGTAACTCTAGCAAAAACTCTGGAAGCCGAAGCTCAGTAGTGCTTTCTGGTTGGTGAATGCATTGATGATCTGGGAGCGTGATGTGCACTGATTCCATAAACACAGGGCAGAAAAGCTCTGTACCTGAGATCCCCCTACACCTTATATTATGTGTGTCTTTATAAAGTGTTCCTGAGTTATATCCTTGATAAAATTGTGATCATAAATATAATGCCTTCCGAAGTTTTGTGAGCCACTCTAGTGAATTAGTGGGATTGTGAAAATCACCCAGAACCGGAGCCAGTTGATAGGAAGTGAAGGCAGTCTTGTTGTGGACCCTGCCCTGTAACTTGTGAGGTCTCTGCTATTTCCAGGCGGTTAGTGCAATAATTGAATTGAATACACACGTTGAGGTTGACACAGAATTAGGGTGAGTAAAGGTAAAAATTAATTATTACTTCCTTACACCTGGCAACAAATCTAAGACTTTATGCCATTAAGATATTGCAGGCAAATATGTGGAGGGCTGCAGAAGATGACCTTGGTCTTGACTTCCTGCTGAGGAATGTATGTGTACGTGTAAGTGCATGGTATTTACATATATGTGAAGTTGGAATATCTTGAATTATGTAAAGACAGCCCTGGTTTTGTTGCACTTTGCTTTATTGTATTTTGTAACACTTCTTAAAAACTTGAAAGTTTGTGGCAACCCTGCATTGAGCAAGTCTATCAGTGCTTTTTTTCCTCACGCTGTGTCTTATTTTGGTAATTCCTAAAATATTTCAAACTTTTTCAGTGTTATATCTGTTATAGTTATCTGTGGTCAGTATTTTTTTTTTTTTTTTTGAGATGGAGTTTTGCTCTTGTAACCCAGGCTGGAGTGCAATGGTGTGATCTTGGCTCATTGCAACCTCTGCCTCCCAAGTTCAAGTGATTCTCCTGCCTCAGCCTCCCAAGTAGCTGGGGTTATGCACCAAGTGGTCAGTGATTTTTGATGTTACTATTATAATTGTTTTGGGGTGCCATGAACTGCATCCATTGAAGATGGCAAATGTAATCAATAAATGTGTGTGTTCTGACTGCTCCAGCAAACAGCTGTTCCCCACGTCTTTCCCTTTCCTTAGGCCTCTCTGTTCTCTGAGACAAAACAGTGTAGAAATTAAACCAAATAATACTCTACAATGGCCTCTAAGTGAAAGGAAGAGTCACATGTCTCTCACTTTAAATCAAAAGCCAGAGAAATAATTAAGCTTAGTGAGGAAGAAATGCTGAAAGCCAACATAAGCTGAAAGCTAGGCCTCTTGCCTCAAATAGTTCGCCAAGATGTGAATGCAAAGGAAACGTTCTTGAAAAAAATTAAATGTACTACTCCAATGAACACATCAATGATAACAAAACCAAACAGACTTATTGCTGACATGGAGACAGTCTGAATGGTCTGGATAGAACAAACCAGCCATAACATTCCCTTAAGCCAAAGTCCAATTTAGAGCAAGCTCCTAACTCGCTTCAATTCTGTGAAAACTGAGAGAGGCGAGCAAGATGCAGAAGAAAAACTGGAAGCTAGCAGGGCTTTGTTCATAGCATAAAACTGCAAAATGAAGCAGCAGGTGCTGATGTATAAGCTGCAGCAAGTTGTCCAGATCTAACTAAGATCCTCGATGAAGTTGGCTACACTAAACCGTCGATTTTCAATGTAAATGAAACAGATCTCTATTGAAAAACGATTTTGACTTTTAAGTCTTATTATTTAAGAAATACATTTTATAAAGCTGTAGCTGCTGTAGAGAGTGAGTCCTCTGACAGATCTGGACAAAGTCCATTGAAAACCTTCTGGAAACGACTCACCATTCTAAATGCTATGGAGAACAACTATGTGATTTATGATAGGAGGTTACTATAGCAATTCCAACTCTCATGGAAGGCTTGAGGGGTTCAGTACTTCAGTGGAGGAAGTCATTGCAGATGTGATGGAAACAGTAAGAGAACTAGAATTAGAAGTGGAACCTGAAGATGTGACTGAATTGCTGTAATCTAATGATCAAACTTTAACAGAAACAAGTGCTTCTCATGCATGAGCCAAGAAATTGGTTTCTTGAGATGGAATCTACTCCTGGTGAAGATACTATGAACATTGTTGAAAGGACAACAAAGGATTTAGAATATTATATCAACTTACTTGATAAAGCAGTAGCAGGGTTGAGAGGATTGACTCCAATTTTGCAAGAAGTTCTGCTGGGGATAAAATGCCATCAAATAGCATCACATGCTGCAGAGAAATCTTTCATGAAAATAAGAGTCAATCGATACAGTAAACTTCATTGTTGGTTTATTTTAAGGAATTTTCATAGCCACTCCAATCTTCCAACCTTCAATAACCACCAATATGATCAATAAGCAGCCATCAACAGCAAGACAAGATCCTCCACCAGCAAAGATTACAACTCGCTTAAGGCTCAGATGATCATTAGTATTTTTTAGCAATACAGCATTTTAAAATTAAGGCATGTATACTTTTTAGACATAACACTATTGCACACTTAGTAAATTACAATATAGTATAAACATAACTTTTACATGTACTGAGGAACCTAAAAAATGTGTATGAGTCACTTTATTGCAGTGGTCTGGAACTAAATTACCTGCAATATCCCTGAGGTATGCATGTAAGTAATCAAAATCTTTGATTAGACAGAAACTTACCAAGAAAACAGAATCTAGAAATGCTTTATTGACTTAAAATCATCCTTTTCACAGTAAAGTCATAAACACTTAGGCAAGAAGGAGCTTATGATATCACTGAACTCAGTATCTATTTTACTGATGAGGATGTTGAAGTTCATAGATTGGATTTGATAATTCGTCTAAGGTTACATGTTTAATTGGGATGGTGGTGGAACTGGATTCCAGACTGCTCCAAAGCTGAAGCCTTGGTGTTTTCTAGTCTACAGCTCCATATACTAAAGGAGAGGTGGTGCATATAAACATTTATGTAGGTTTACTTTTGGCAAGTAATATCATTCTTATTGAAAATTCAAAACACCACAGAGGTATCTAAAATAAGTATCAAAGCTCCTTTTGCCCACAGTAGCCACAGTTCTGTCTCAGAGAAAGCCGTTTTTACAGTTGGGTGTGTATTCTTCCAAGCCTTTCCCCATGCTTTCACATACAAACCACAATAACTGGTTTGGGTAGAAGCACTTTTCCATAAAAAGTTCATGAACACATATTGTTCTGCTTTGTTTTCATACTTAATGGTTGGTATTGGGCATATTTCTATGTTGCTATTATAGCTGTAATCCACTCTTCCAACTACTGCCTAGATTATACATATTTAATTGTGCGTAATAAATAAAAGAGAAAACAATATTCACATTATCTGATGGAGAAAAAAATGAAGGAAGTTTCATTTTTATTGTGTGGATTTTCACCGCTTTTTTATTATTGCTTGCTTTTGTTGTATTTGTTCTCTAAAATTCAGGTCTGTTTTCTCAAAATGTCTTTTATATTTTTCTATTTGCTAAAGGAAATATATTTACAACAGTTGTCTTTTGCAGCATATTTCAACTTCAGCTTATTTAAATACTTCATGAGATTAACTGTAAATCTAAGTTTAAATCTGTAGCTACTCTGATCAGAAAGGGATTTATCATCATTAGAAGCAGACATTGTTCATGAGTTGCAAATAAAAGAAACAGAAGAAAATGGTGTATGGTTCACTTATGCATAATCATTTAAAATGTTTTTCTATGTACTTGAACTAACATAGAGCATCAGACCTTCAGTACATTATTTATTAAGGGTTTTTAGCAGGTATTTATAATAAGTGGTTGTTCTATCTAGAAAGATTAGAAATAAAAGGCTTAGTGACTGAAATACGTTTTCACAATTTTTTCTTGTTTTAATCCTTAGATTTTTTTGGGAGAATGAGTACTCTAATTCTTGTTTCCTATTCTTGTTTGGTTCTGATAAATATTGTCCATGGCCCAAATGGAAACTTATTATTTATTGATGGTGATAAATACCTTATTGCATAAATTACGATCTCCAAAGTTCATATAGTAGATTGCATTAGTTCTTTTGTTTAGAGTTCAAAGACAAGTGAGTTTCAGACGATTTGCAAGTTGGTCCATAATAGAAACAGCATTTCCAGTATATAAATTTGATATGAAATAACAATAATAGAGCATAGTGGCAAATATATACACATATATGTGCTTTTTAACTAGAATAATTTTAATGTAAATGTTTCTGTTATATAGGCCTCTACTGTTAGTAGAGGGAAAAGAAACTATGAAAGACTTTTTAAGCAGAGGAGTGACATGGTCTGCCTTCACTTTTAAAAGGATCACTCCAAGCTACAGAGTACAGTACAGAGAGGCAAAGGGGACCAGGGAGACCAGCTGGGAAGCTCTTGTAATACTCTAGGAAAGAAAAG
Source organism: Cheracebus regulus (assembly GCA_963574635.1). Classification (NCBI taxonomy): domain Eukaryota; kingdom Metazoa; phylum Chordata; class Mammalia; order Primates; family Pitheciidae; genus Cheracebus; species Cheracebus regulus. The sequence continues at coordinate 13,614 of CAUYQU010038444.1, forward strand.
ATGATGGTTTAAACTAAGGTGATAGTAGAAGAGAAGATAAGAAGTGGTTGGATTTTAGACAGAATCTGAAGGTAGAGTAGATTGGATTTACTAATGGATGAGACATAGGGTATAAGATAAAGAGAAGAATCAAGGATGACTCAAAAGAATTTGATGTAAGCAACTAAAAGAATAAAATTACTATTTATTGAGTCAGGGAAAACTGTGGGAAGAGCAAGCTTGATGGAAAAGTCAAGAACTCATTCTTGGATATGTTGCATTTGAGATGATTATTAGATATATCCAAATGAAGACAGTCAAGGAAGAAGTCTAGGCTGGAGATATTTTTGGAATTACTAGGGCATAGATGGTATTTTGGAATTTTTAGGGCAAAGATAGTATTTAAAGCAATGAATCTGGGTAATAATATTGTCTTAGTCCATTTTGTGTTACTATAGCAGAATACCACAGATTAAGCAATTTATAATGAAAAGAAATGTATTAGTTCAGCATTCTGGAGGCTTGGAAGTCCAAGATTAAGGGACTAGCAAATGACAAGGGCCTTCTTTCTGCATCACTCCATGGCAGAAAGGCAAAGAGAGGGTGAGAGAGAGAGAGAGAGAGCAAGCAAGAGGGGATAAATTTGTCTTTTTATAAGAAACCCACTCCCATGATAAAGGCATTAATCAGTTTATGAAGGTTTTGCCCCCGTTTTTGAAGCAGTCTTCAAGGTCCCACCTTCTAACACTTCTCCATTGAGGATTACGTTTCCAACAAATTAACTTTGGGGGGGCATATTCAAATTTAACCCAGAGTAATTACCTATGGAGTAAGGGTGGAGAGAAAAAAGGAGAGGTCCAAGAATGTAGGCCTGAGGCACTGCAAAATTTGGAAAAGTGGGAGATGAGGAGGAACCAGCAACTGAGTGAGGAGGTACTGGAAAGATGGAGGAAATGCAGCAGTGAGATGGAGAAAGTATTTTAACGATCAGTGGTGTCAAATGCGATAGGATAAGGAAGATGAGGACTTAGAATCACTGGATTCAACAACTGCCATTGGATTTCTTCCCATGAAAGTAAGTTTATTACTCTACATCACTTGGCCATAGCAAGCATGAAAAATGATGACCCAGCAGAGAACACATTCTGGTTAGAAAGTCAGAAAGCTGCAGCAGTATAGGTTCCTTACTGGAATTTTGTAGAGAAAATTTGAATGAGGCAAAGATTTTCTGAGCAATCAGCCTGTCAAGATTCAGTTATTCAGCATTTCGACTAATTTGTGTCTACTATTCTTTGTTGGTGTTAAAGAATAGTGTACTTTTTAGTTTGTCTCATGTTTTCTTTTTATGGCAGGAACAAAATTCTTTGATGATTTTCTACACTATGACTAGAAGTGCAATTGCAGAATTAAATTTGTTATGTTTAATAATAAAAGAGATTGATAAAATTCATTCATTAAAGGAACTTTGACCCAAGGTAATATTCAAAATGTTTAACAATCCATGTAGTAGAGGATCAATTAGATAGTGGCTATATATTGCTAGTAAAAGGACTCTAGCCTATTAAAAAATAATACCACCACTATGAAGAACATGAATATAAAATTGATTATGAAAGTCTCATGAACTAGTGAATGAGATTAGCATTTTAAACTTTGCATTTCAATTGAAAGTTTAACCAATATAGCTCTCATTCTGAGTGGTATTAGCAGTATCAGGTTCAAAGAAACAGATAATTTATTTTTGCTTGCATCTATTACTTGTCTAGAATTTGAGAGAAATTATGCCATGAACCTGTATTTCCTATTTTTCTCATATTTTGATGAGGAATACTCAAAACCAGTTTGAGGTATCTTCCTGTTTTTCCCACTGAAGTTCTGCTCTTGAAAATTCTGTAAGTTGGCACTGTATAAAATGAGTGCCCTGGTGGAGAAACAGAGGCTTAGCTTCCTTTATGGATTTGTTTATAATGGGAGGCAGGAGCTACAAGTTCTGTCCTGCTGGCAGCCCAGTGATATAAACCAGGCTCTTTGTCTTTAGTCAACTTCACCTATGATGAATGAAATCTAGGTCTTTAAATAATATATGGCTGGGCTGTGGTTTCATTACTCTGCTGGAACATGATCTAATCTGTGTCAGTTTCTAATCTAAGGAAAGGCCCAGAAAATGAGGAGGAAATGACAATGAAGCATTTCATTTCTTTTGGGAAGAAGCTAGGATGTACAGCCCTAGTAAATAAGTAAATAAATAAAATAACTATATTTGAAGTTTGATTTTAGAGTCCTTGCTGATCTGCCTATAACTAAAATCCCTGTAACCCATTGGATTTCAATGTCTTTACCATAAACTTCCAAATATTCATCAAGAAAATGCAAGCTTTTAAAAAAGTTTTATGTTATGACAGTGCATATTGTAAGACAGAACTTTTAGGTGAATCTCACACTTTATAGTGCATTTCTGAATCTTTGCCTCAAAAATAATACTATTTTTCAAAAGATAAACAACTACAGCTACCAACTCGCATTATTACTGACATTAATTGTGTACTCACTAAGTGCCATGCTCAGTACTAAAGATACTAAGTAGTTCACAAAAATGGTGGAAATCCAACCCTTTTAAACATAGTGTGATAGACATAAGACAAGAGACAATTTTTGTATTACTGGCAAGCAGTACAATTAATAAGAAAAATTGATACTTTTCAGATTAAAGAGTGCCTTTTGTGGAAATGTCTAAGCACTTAGATAAAAAGGTCTCTTGAAGTCCCATTCCATGGACAGGCAGATTTTAAATCTCCAAAAAGAGATCAAAGAAAAGACACTTTTTGAGCCAAAAGTGCTGATTGTGTGTGTGTGTGTGTGTGTGTGTGTGTATGTAGGGTGGGGAGGGGACAGGAGGGGTACAAATAATAAAACATCCCTCAATTCTAAAGAGTTTCTAAAGATTGCTAAAGAAGTTTTTTGGCATAACTTCTAGAATGTTTACTATTTTACTAGGTGTTTCATTTCGTGTTTTCCTTGTACTAGCTCATCCCATGTTCCTTCAGATTTCCTACTGATATGCTAGAGGAACATGGTATTTATTGATAGCTGTGTACTTAGAAGTTTAAATGCGAACTCAGGAAAAGTTTTTGATCTGCAAGAGGGAAATGATGAAAAACAGTTTGGACATTGGCAAGTGGACCGAGGTCGTCTTTCCGAGGAAGAAAAGCTTCAATGAGTGAGTCTGAGCTGGTGTCTTCTATTTTCTCCTCCAGGTCCCCTTCCCACCATTCTCTACCCTGTTCTCTGCCCCTGGAGCCTGTCTATATGGACTTGTTAATGGGATCCCATTGCCTTTGTTGGTTTTGGCCAATGGAGAGCACTGTTAAAAGACCAGAGGGAGGAAGGAGAGGGCTGGCAGAGTAGTTATTTGCCTAGGCTCCTTCCTGTGGGGTTGACTCTGTGCCCCTTAGCAGAAATCTCTGGTCCTTTCAGGGGATCTTTTTCTACATGACTTTCCCTCTCAGATCCCAGTAACCACTGTTCCCCTCCTTTCTGGCATAGGAATGGTGACAGTCAGGTTACTGCCAGGCCTTTGTGACTCTTCTGTGTATTGTGGTTCCCCCATAGCAATGCCTTTATGATTAAGCTCTTCATAAATAAACTCTGCTAACATTAGCCTATTGTCTGCATGTTGTCTATCTCCTACTGGGGATCCCAACTAGTAAAAATTCTATTACTTTACAGGTTATTAAGGATCCGTATATCACTCCACATACAGTGTGGTTATGTTTGCATTGGACTAGGGTTTATTGTTAAACCTAACAAAAAAGAGTGATATTCTTTTCTATTGTCTAGAAAAATATTAACAATCTTAGCATTTCAAAGACTTGGTGACTGTCATGCTTTCATAAACTTGTTCTGAAGAAAAATAATATTTTGTCTATGCAGCTGACAGCTTGATACTGAGTACAGGAGTTTCCTATTATCCACAGGGAATACGTACCAAGATCCCCAGTGGATTCCTGAAATTGCAGATAATACCAAACTATGTGTTTTCCTAATGTACATACCTATGATAAGTTTAATGTAAAAATTAGGCACAATTAGTGATTAACAACAATAACAATATTAAAATAGATCAATTATAACAATATGCTATAATAAAAGATGTGTGAATATAGTCTCTCTGTCTCTTAAAATATCTTATTGTATGTAATATTTCAGACCACAGTTGACCGAGTAACTGGAACTGCAGAAAGCGAAACTGCAGATAATGAGGAAACAGCTGTTCTATGCTTCACTTTTTCTTCATGGAGGTATAACCACTTACAAATTTTTCTTAATTCCTATGAAGAAACAGTTTTAAAAAAACTAATGTGTCTGTTTCATAAAATACAATTATGATTTCAAGGGAAACATAATGCTTAGCAATGTATGTTAGGAAGGTGTTTTGATAGTGAAGTCTACTTAACCACAGTAATATCAAATTAAAGAATACTATAACCACAGTAATATCAAATTAAAGAAATGGAAATTTCATTTCTGAAGGGGATGATAGTAAAAACAGAATATATTTTTAATAAAACCCTTAAACTTTATTTCAATAGGTTCAGAGCTAGAAAAGACTAAAGCTTTTTTTTTCCAAACAATTTTCCTAGATGTGTTAAGAGTCAGCTCTAATCAATAGATTTTTAATTTTAAATCAAGGAGTATTTATTGTCTACCACCTGCCAGGGTGAGTACTAGATAATAGAGACAGTGGTAAATAACATAGTATAGTCCAGGACCTCTTGCAGATTATAGGTTAGCAGGAAAGACACATATGACATTTCTAGCATAGTGAGCCATACACCTGACAGTCACTCCTGAATTCTGCCATTCCTTTCCCCCAAGAGTAGTCAGTCATCAAGTGGTACCGATTTCTCTACCTTACACCTGTTTCCATTTCTGCATCCTTATGACTATTGCGCTAGTTTAATTCCTAGCCATTTCTCTGTTGGTGTCTTGCACTTAACCCTGCTTCCAGACTTGCTCCTTGAATCGATGTTTCACATTGTCATCAGAGTGTTTTAGCCATAAAACAAAACTGACTGTTTTATGCCCTGCAAAACATTCCTCAATGACTTTCTGATCTATAAATGGTAACGGCCTGCTCCTTAGCATTGTGTCGAAGGGGCTGTGTGACCTCGACTCTGCTATACCTCTCATTGCATCCTTTACCTTGAAAGGCATGCACTGGCTGGGTATGGTGGCTCATGTGGGTAATCCCAGTCATTTGGGAGGCCAAGGTGGGAGGATAGCTTGAACTCAGAAGTTTGAGATGAGCCTAAGCAACACAGCAAGACCCTATCTTTTAAAAAAAAAATTTAAAAAAATAGTCAGATGTGGTGGTGTGCGTGTATAGTTTCAGGTACTTGGGAGGCTGTATTGGAAGGATTGCTTGAGCCCAGGAGTCTGAGGCTGAAGTGAGATGTGATCATGCCACTGCACACCAGCCTGGGTGATAGACCGAGACCCTGTCTTTAAAACATAATTTTAAAAATAATAAAAGATAAAGGCAGGCACTAACTATTGAATGGATGAATTAAAAACATTTAACATAATTTCATGTACCAGAAATGAACACAAAATATTTTACTAAGCTGCACCGTAGATGCAGGGAATGGTTTTGTGCTAGTTAAGCTTTTCTCTTTTTTTCTTCCCATTTATTCATTCAGTATTAATCTAATACACACATATATTGGGCTCCAAAGGGATATATAAGAAACATCCTCTGATATGAAAGTTTACAATTTCTCTAACAAGATGTTGCTCAATTAGCCATTAATGCAAGGTGGGTTTTTGTTGTTGTTGTTGTTCTTGTTTTTGAGATGGAGTTTTGTTCTTGTTGCCAAGGTTGGGGGGCAATGGTGCGATCTCTGCTCACTGCAACCTCTGCCTCCTGGGTTCAAGCAATTCTCCTGCCTCAGCCTCCTGAGTAGCTGGGATTACAGGCACTCGCCACCATGCCTGGCTAGTTTTTGTATTTTTAGTAGATATGGGGGTTTCACCATGTTGGTCAGGCTGGTCTCGAACTCTTGGCCTCAGGTGATCTGCCTGCCTCAGCCTCCCAAACCGCTGGGATTACAGGTATGAGCCTCTGCGCCTGGCCTGCAAGGCAGGTTCTAATGAAGGACAACATTAGCAATTTGAAAACACTTGCTGTAGAAATTCACTGAAGGAGAAAGTCCTTTGTGGGGCAGAAGATTGAGCTGGATTGGATGTAGGAGTAAGTTCAGCCCTGAGAGTAGCACTGCTTTTGGGAATTGCCCATGCTATTCTTAGAAACCAGGGAGTTTTCAGACAGAACTTTACCATCCTGACCCTGTAGAGCTCACACCTCTTACTGTGTAGGAGTGGTGGGAGAAGCCATCTTACCTCTGCTGCAATCCTTTTGCGATCGAACCCAAGCCAGTTTCCTGCGTCTCCTGCATCCCTCAAAGTGGCTGCAGTGTCTCAGGAGTACCCAGGCCCTCAGTGGAGGCTGAGCAAATGGTGAGGCTCACGGTCTGGCAGACCCTCAGATGCCTGAGAGAGAGGTTAAGAAAAATTACTGAAACCAGAAAACAGAACTGAGTCTGCCCTGTGGTCTGGCAGTTGCAAATGTGACAAAGTCAAACCTTTCCTCTGCTTTGACTCTGGAATTACACTACAAGATGTTCTTCTTGTACAAGAGGGACACAGATGACTCTGTTGTCTCCCACTTCAGCAAAAGGAATTTGTGACATCTCTGATAACGTCTTTTCCCTTTAGCCTGTCTCTCCGATTGTGATACATTCTTAAAAGAGTGTAGGAAAGCATCAATCCAAACAAATTATGTGTTGTTTATAAATCCAAACACGAATTTGTTAATTGTATAAAAAGCCTATCTCTGGAACTCTTTGTGTAGTTAACATTCTAGGGCTTAACCAAAACGTTCTTTTTATAACTGCATATTTTATTGATACTCATTTACCGATTACCCAATTAACAACGGTATCTAAATAGGAATGTTTCTGGTTCTGCAGAGTAAACTACTTGGAGAACAGTGAAAATTAAATTTATCTCAATCTTAATTTCTGATCTGAAAGGGACAAACATTAATACCACAATTTCTTGATGATTTCAATAAAAATTAAAGGGCCTAGAGAGGCCCAAAGATTGCCATCAGTGAAACAAAATTAGGATTTTATAAGAAGCATGCTCTTGAGAATTGGACTTTTTTAAAAGGTCCCATTAGATGCATTTCATAGTCATTTAAAAGAATCACAAATCTTCACTGGGATGGCTTTTGCATTTTCCCTTTATTCTAGACCTTATGACTTAATCATAATTTGTAAAAATTTTTTCCAGTTGTGTCATAAATGTTCCAAGTATCTGATTAGCATCAAATCTTTATTGTGAATATAACAAAACAGTGTTTTATGTATGTATATACACACACACTAAAATATGTAAATGTTTTAAGGGTAAACTTGGCTTCAAGGGGTGCTAAATGCTTACTATGTGCCAACTACCATTGTAAGTGTTTTGTATGCAATAACTCATTCACTTCTCAAGCAATATTATGAAATAGATATGATTATTGCCCATTTTACAGTTCAGGAAACCAAGGCACAAAGATTTTTAATTAAGTTGCCTATTTTATTTTATTTTTTTATGAGACAGAGTCTTGCTCTGTTGTCTAGGCTGGAGTGCAGTGACACAATCTCGGCTGACTGCAACCTCCACCTCCCAGGTGCAAGTGATTCTCCTGCCTCAGCCTCTTGTGTGGCTGGGATTACAGGCACATGCCACCACACCCGGCTAATTTTTGTACTTTTAGTGGAGATGGGGTTTCACTGTTGGCCAGGCTGGTCTTGAACTCCTGACCTCAGGTGATCCACCCGCCTCAGCCTCCCAAAGCTCTGGGATTACAGGCATGAGCCACCACGCCCAGCCTATGTTGCCTAAATTTTTATAGATAGTAAATGATGTTTCTGAGATTTGGACCATAATCTGACTTCAGAATCAATGCTTTGAGGTTGTACATATTGTTCCTTCATAGAAAATTTAACCTGCTGTGCCACAGTAGACTGAGCAGCTGGCTTGGAAGGTCATGAACACTCTTAAATCCACAGAAAATGCTTAAGGTTTCTGCTTTGTACTCTCTTTTGTTATCATTTTGGAGTTTTATTTTATGCTTTGAAATGAATTCATCAAACTCTTATTGATAATCTACTGTTTGTGTATGTGTCTTAGTTAAGAGGAAAATAATGAAATATTCTTGCTTTTTTAGGGTGCTGATGGTGCGGGGGAGTGGTAGTTCTCAGTGGTAAGATGATGTAAGAAACTGCAAAGGATAGCAGGCAATGGAGAGGAGGAATGGGGAAGACACGCCATTGTATGGATATCTTAATGGTTAGAAACCTTAACAATGGGTTTGACCCTTTATATGTTCCTTGGTCACACTATGCCATGTGAAGGCTCCAGTCAATCTTGCAAATGCCAGACTAAGAAAGTGCTTGTAGAAGAGAATGATGTATAAATGTTGGTATTTGAAAGAGATTGTTCTGGAAGCTGCTTATAGAGTGGATTGCAACTGGAGATACAAGGCAGTAGTCCAGCTAAGAGTCTGTTATTATCTCCAGCTGGAAGAATGAGGCTGGGATTGGATATAAAAGATGATGAAAGTTCAAAAGATGATGCAGAAATGTAAGACTGGTATGATGAGAAATAAGAGATGCTGGTTTGTTGTAGAAGAATGAGGGGAATCTAAAATTTAATTTGGGAGATTGAAATGTTTCACATAGCACCAGCATTTTCAAACAGAGATGTCTAATAGGCATCTGGACACAGGGAGAAGACTTCGGATTTAGTTGTCAGTAGCATGAAAGTAGCATTTTTGCTGGGATCATTGTGTGGCCTCCTCATGGGTCTCTGCATTTTCTCTTTTCCCCTCTTCTGTTCATTCTCCATGCAACAGCCTAAGTGAGTTTTTAAAAGGAATTAGTAAAAGCATTTTGCTTCCTAGTTAAAATTCCTACTTCCCACTTTGCTTCCTACTTAAAATTCTTTAATACGTTGATTCTAAATGAGGAAAATAGGGATACTGAGAAGGCATTTTGAAGCTGAGAGGATGTGTTCTGAGTTGTCATAATGAAGGTGGGGCTACTGTTATGTAGTGAGCACAAATCAGAAATTCTTCACATCTTGAAATGTTGACATTTATATGTTGACATTCAGCTCATTGGAAATTATTATTTCTCATTTGTAGTATGATTAGAATATGTGATTGATTTATAAAAGATTATGTATGCATAAATAAGTTATATATTATCTATGGATTTCATTTTGGGTTAAGAAAGGGACTTTACAATGTGTTTCTTTTTTTTTTTTTTTTTTATTGCATTTTAGGTTTTGGGGTACATGTGAAGAACATACAATATTGTTGCATAGGTACACACGTGGCAGTGTAATTTGTTGCCTTCCTCCCCTTCACCTATATCTGCCATTTCTCCCCAAGCTATCAGCCCCCCAAACGCCCCCCCCCCCCCCGGGGGGCCCCCGGTGGCCCGCCGCCCCCCCCCCGGGCGTGGGGGCGCCCGCGGGGGTTACCCCGGGGGGGGGGCTTTTGGGGGCGGTATAACATTAGGAGAAATACCTAATGTAGGTGACGGGGGATGGAGGCAGCAAACCAAGATGGCATGTGTATATCTATGTAACAATCCTGTAAGATCTGCACATGTGCCCCAGAACTTAAAGTATAATAAAAATAAATAAAGATCTATGAACTGCCTGACAAAGAATTTAAATTAATCTTCTTTTAAAAACTCAGTGAGCTGCAAGATAACACAAAAAGGTAACTAGATGATGTTAGAAAAATAATACATGACAAAATAAGAAATTCAATAAAGATACAGAAACCATAAAGAAGCAAGTACAAAATCTTGAGCTGAATAATACAATGACTGGAATGAAAAATTTTAATAGAGAGTACCAAAAGCAAACCCAATCAAGCAGAGAAAACATCAGGAAGCCCAGGGGCAGCCCATTTGAAATTATGCAATCAAAGAAAATAAAGATTTTTTTTAAAGAGTAAAGAAAACCTACAGGACATATAGGCAACCATCAATATATACATTATTGGAGTCCCAGAAGCAAAACCATTGAGACACATGATAATTAAATTGTCAAAACTCAAAGACAAAGAGAAAATTGTGAACACAACAAGAGAAAAGTGACTCATCATATACAAAGAAACTGCTATAATACTTTCAAAGGATTTTTCAGCAGAAACCTGGCAGACTAGGAAACAGTGTGATGATATATTTAAAGTGCTGAAAGAAAAAGAAACCTACCAACTAGTAATATTATATACAGCAAAACTGTCTGTAGAAATAAAAGAAAAAAACTTTCCCAGACAAACAAAAACTGAAGGTATTTGTCACAACTAGCCTTGCCTTACAAAAAGTTCTACAGGGAGTTCTTCAAGGTTAAACAAAAGGATACTTGCAAGTAGAGCAAAGCATATAGAAGTATAAATCTTACTGGTAAAGATAAGCACATAGGCTTATCTTTATGTTTTTAATAAAAAACATAAAAGACTTGATACACACACAAGAATAAAAAAAATCCTGTGTTCATGGATTGGAAGAATTAATATTGTTAAAATGTCCATACTACCCAAAGCGATATACAGATTCAATACAATTCCCATCAAGATTATAATGGCATTTTTATAGAACTAGAAACACATCCTAAAATTAAGAAGAAACTATAAAAGATCCTGAACAGCTAAAAAATATCTTGAGAAAGAACATACTTTCTGATTTCAAAGTATATTTCAAAGCTTTAGTAATAAAAACAGTATGCTCCTGGCATAGAATCAGATAGACCAATGCAACAGAATAGTGACCCTAAAATAAACTCATGTATTTACAGTCAACTGATATTTGACAATTGTAAAATCCCAGCTACTCAAGAGGCTGAGGCATGAGAATAATTTGAACACAGGAGGTGGAGACTGCAGTGAAATTACCACTGCACTTTACCCTGGGCAACAGAGTGATATACTGCCAAAAAAAAAAAAAAGGAAAGAAAAGAAAGAAAAGGGAAGGAAGGAAGGGAGGAAGGAAGAGAGAGAGAGAGAGAGAGAGAGAGAGAGAGAGAGAAAGGAGGGAGGGAGGGAAGGAAGGAGCGTAGGAGGAAGGGAGGGAAGGAAAGAAAAGAAGCAAGGAAGGGAAAAAGGACATTTTCTTCAATAATAAATGGCATTAGGAAAACTGGATATCCACAAACAAAAGGACAAAATTGGACCCTTACCTCATACCATACAAAAAAACTTCAAAATTGATTAAATATTTAAACATAAGACCTGAAACCATAAATCTTTTAGAAAAAAAAATAGGAAAAAAGCTTCTGGATATTGGTCTTGGCAATAATTTTTTGGATATGATACAAAAAGCTTGGGCAGTAAAAGCAGAAATAGGTGGTATTACATCAAACTAAAAAGCTTCTGCATAGGAAAGGAAACAATCAACAAAATGAAAGGCAACCTATGAAATCAAAGGAAATATTGGCAAACAATACACTATTTGATGAAGAGATAATATTTAAAATATATAAGGAACTTCTACAAATTAATAGAGAAAAGATTAAGAAATGGGAAAAGATGGCTGAGCGAGGTGGCTCATGCCTGTAATCTCAGCACTTTGGGAGACTGAGGTGGGCCGATTGTCTGAGGTAGGGAGTTCAAGACCAGCCTGACCAACATGGAGAAACCTTGTCTCTACTAAAAATTCAAAATTAGCTGGGTGTGGTGGCGCACGCCTGTAATCCCAGCTACTCAGGAGGCTGAGGCAGGAGAGTAGCTTGAACTTGCAAGGCTAAGGTTGCAGTGAGCCGAGAGCACACCATTGCACTCTAGCCTGTACAACAAGAGTGAAACTCTGTCTCAAAAAACGAAAGAAAAGAAAAGAAAAAGAAAAGGTACTAAATAGATATTTCTCCAAAGAAGACATACAAATGGCCAGCAGGTTTACAAAAAGGCATTTGACATCACTAACCATCAGGGAAATGCAAATCAAAACCACAATGTAATATTACTTCACATGTGATGGCTATTTTTACATACATATACAACAATATTGAATAACAGACAAGCTAACAAATATTGAAAAAGATGTGGGGAATATAGAATCCTTGTACACTACTGTTGGGAAAGTAAATTGGTTTATATGCTATGGAAAACAATATGGTGATTACTCAAAAATAAAAATAGAACATCATTTTACCCAGCAATCCAACTTCTGGGCATTTGTCCAAAAGAATTAAAACCAGGATCTCAAAAAGATTTATTCATTCCCAAGTTTATGTCCTTTGCAGGGACATGGATAAAGCTGGAAACCATCATCCTCAGCAAACTAACACAGTAAGAGAAAACCAAACACCACACCTTCTCATTCACAAGTGGAAGTTGATCAATGGGAACATGTGGACACAGGGAAGGAAACATCACACACTAGGGCCTGTTGGGAGGTAGGGGGCATGGGGAAGGAGCGCATTAGGACAAATACCTAATGTATGTAGGGCTTAAAACCTAGATGACAGGTTAACAGGTGCAGCAAACCACCATGGCACATGTATACCTATGTAACAAACCTGCGTGTTCTGCACATGTATCTCAGAACCTAAAGTTAAAAAAAAATACAGATTTATGCATTCCCATGTTCACTGCAATATTATTCATGATAGCTAAATATGGAAGCAATTTAAATGTCCATTGATGGTTGAATAAATAAACTGTGGTTTATACATATAATAGAATATTACTTAGCTTCAAAAGAGAAGGAAACCCTGCCATTTTTGACAACATGGTGAACCCATAAAATACTATGGTAATTGAAGCAAGTCAGACACAGAAGGAAATATATCACTTAATACCACTTATATGATGAATCTAAAATGGTCAAATTCATCAAAGTATAGAGTGAAATGGTGATTACCAGAGGTTGGCAGGAGGTGAAAATGGGGAGGTATTATTCAAAGGGTACAAAGTTTCATTTATAAAAAAAGAATAAGTCATATAGGTTTACTGTGCAGCATAGTGCCTGTAATATTTAATACTATTCTGTATACTTAAAAATTGGCTGAAGTTATAGATCTCTCGTTAAGTGTTCTTATTATACAAAAAAAAAGAAATAAGAGGATGAGAGGAAAGTTTCTGAGGTGTTGAATAGGTTTACAGCATAGAATGTGATTATGGTTTCATAGATATATACTTATCTCCAAACTCATCAAGTTGTATACATTAATTGTGTATAGCTTTTCATATGTCAACAATGAGAGAGAGAGAGGCCCTTCCCAGAGCAGCTCTTCTTGCTCCTGTGCCAACTGGGAAGGTTCAGTCCTAGCTCTTATCTTCAGACCTTTCAAATGTGCATGAGATACCAAGTTTTGCACTTCTCAACTCTAGGGAAACCATGTCTAGTTCTTCAAATGTCTTCCTGAATCTCTCCTTGCAAGACTGGAGTTGTGGGGCAAGCACCCCATGTGCTATGGAGAAGGGAGTGAGGACTCACAGCTTCCTTACAGCTCCTTCTCTAAAGTCTACTTTTCAATCTCTCCAAAGTCTTTTATTCCATTGACCTTCCATAATGCTGAACCTAGAAGGCCATAGGACTGGAGCAAGCCCTGGAAGTGTGTCTCTGTAGCATGTGGGAATACTAGGGACTGCTGTGTTGTCCTTGACCTTTGAAGTCTCTGCGAAAACAGAAAGCACCTCACTTAATACTCTTTTGTATAATTATAGAACAAATTATTGCTACATTGTTTATGTGCACATGTGCATGGATGTGTGGATATAAAACCACATCAACATCTTACAGAACTCAGTTTGGAAAATCTGGGCTAAGGCATTTTTTATTAACTTGCATTAGACAGAAGTTAGCCCAACCCTGAGAGCAACACTTGCTCAGAAAGTCTTAGGCTGAATGATCAAAAACACCTACAGTATTTTGCTGAAATCAAGCTTTGGGCTGCAAAGTTGGCATGTCTTTCCAGCAGAGGGTATTGGATTTGAATCGCTCGGCTCTATTTGGAACCAACAAAGCACAATTATACAACAGTTGTTCTGGGTTTCTAATGATGTCAGAGGATGGGGAACATGGAAAACACAGTTGTCCCACTTAGAGAAATTAGCAAGGACCCCAATGTCATCATCATGAAACTAATCAGCTTACTCATCCGCTCCATATTCTGAAACTCAGCTAGTTTTTACAAAGCCTCTATGGGAATTAGAAAAGACCCTCCCCACTCTAGGCAGATAAATTAGAAAGAGATGGCATCCTGGACAGGTGTACCTCCATGCCACAACTGAAGTTGGTCTAGATTTTAACCACATTTAGCCACATTCCCTGGCTAGTTACAAACTACTCTATTGTAAAGGATGGTTCCAAATATATTTTGTTTATATTTTTAAAAGTTAATATTTTCACCATAGATGTGATAATGTTCGTACAAATTATTTCTGAAATATGTAAAAACTAACTCTTTTTGTAAACACCCAAAGGCATAAATGTTGTATTTCCTGGGCATATTTTAAGTGGTTGTGATCATACTGTATATATGGCTTTGTATATTTCTTAATATAACAATATGATATAAGCTCCTGTTCTACAAATTCTTTGTCAATGTCATGTTGAGTAGTTTTTCCATAGATATCAACAAGAAAGACATGAGCAAATATTAGGGAACTGAAAAAGCCAAAGACAGATGAAAATGAATGAAAACCTCCAGGGACTATCTTTCTGGAAAAGATTAAAAGGGGGAAAACACAGATACAGATGGAAGGCTTGAAACTCATATTTTGGCAAGTATTTTCTGAGTCAGTGCAAGTCTTGAAGGGACATAGAGACGAGGTTCAAGAAATCTGGAAGTCACTGTGGTCCAGCACTCTCTCCATTTGAGGAAAGCTGGATCAAAAAACACCTCACTGGGCCAATTCATGCCAGCTTCTCAAAGCCAAGAATAGCATTTTATCCAAATATTTTGCTTTAATGTCAACTGAAAGTCAAACTTTAAAAATAGCAAGAGGCATTTTGCAAATCTAATTAGTCTCCTCCGAGATGCTCTGGGGTGCACTGAGGACCATCCACCTGCACCTGGCAGACCAGACGTAGGGAGAGGTAGAGTAGAGTAACCCACCAGTGAGCTGCAGCCAGTGGAGGGCTAGGCTTTTACGAATCTCAGGATGACAAACAGATACCCACCCCATTCACTGAGCTGTTTTATGGAGACCAGAGGTGATGTTCAGAGACAGACTTTAGAAAGAGCTATTGCTTGGAGCTAGATGTGGTGGCTCACATCTGTAATCTCAGCCTTTTAGGAGGCTGACGGGGGTGGATCACTTCAGGCTGGGAGTTCCAGATCAGCCTGGGCAATATAGTAAAACCCCAACTCTACTAAAAAAAAAAAAAAAAAGAAGAAGAAGAATTTAGCCAGATTTGGTGGTGCACTCCTGTAGTCCCGGCTACTCAGGATGCTGAGGTGGAACAATCATTTGAACCCAGGAAGCGCAGGTTGCAGTGAGTCAAGATCACTGCACTCCAGCCTGGGTGACAGAGTGAGACTCTATCTTAAAAACAAAACAAAACAAAACAAAAAAGGCTACTGCTTGCAGAAAGTTATATTTGGCATTCCTAGTCTCTTTGCATCCCCTTCCTGAAAGCACTTGACCAGAAAAAGTTCTCATTCACATGTTTTCCCCAGCCCTGCCCATCAAAATAAGTTTTATAGAGGGCTAGATTTGTCAGTTCTCCATCTGAAGAAAACTCAGAGCTCTACATCCCAGAACTTGAGTTCTCTAAGTTGTTAAATAAACTCTGGCCAGTCATGTAAATCCTTTGGGATTCTGGCAGTGACTTGTTATATTTGAAAGTTTCTTAGATTTTGTCTTTACAAAAAAGAAATGCTCAGGATAGATTTTATGTCACAATTCATGCAATCAACTCAACGTGTGTTTATTGGACATCCTTTATGAAACACAAGACAAATTTTATAATAAACTATATTAAATCATTCATGAAAATAATATGCATTGTATATATTTCCTGAATGGAAATGAAAATGAAACTTGTTCACAAAAACTCATAATAAATCACTTAACTGAATCAATTATACCCCTAACATGAAACAGATGATTCACACAAAAGGCATAGAGTTAAGAAAAGAACTGTTTATAAATATGTTGGCAGGGTGAAGAGAAACCCTCTGGTGACAGTGAAGCACCCTAGAGCCAGCAACAATGGGAAGCTTTTACCTCTTCTTAGCCAAAAGATAAAAGAGAAGAAGCTGTTGCTGCAACTAGTGAGATCTCTTAGCTCTAGGAGGATGGGACTTCCCAACTGGAGCTGGGATTTTCAAGAGAAGAAAGTTAGCCATTGCCAAAATGTGACCAGAAGGCACACAAAGGGATAAACACTCAAGCTCTCTCCCTTTCCACTATTCAGTCTTCTACCAATGACAGTCATTGAATGAACCCAACAGAAGCCCAACTATCCTTACAGGTTAGCTTTTGGTGGCACAGATGAATGACAGAAAGGTTTGGGGAGTGGATCTGGGATAGCAGATGGAGAACACCTAGTGTAGCCCATTCACCACCACTCCACTTTCTCCCCTTGTATTCACTCTTATGCTTTGGATGGAAAACTCATGTTTCTAACAGGTAGAACACATAAAATTTTAGTAGCTATTATATCATCACCTGATAATGTCAATTCAGTCATACTTCCACCTTAAACCTAAAATACTAACACCAGAGTGCTCTTCATGTAAGACAGTTGGGGTGGGAGGAAGAAGACAAAAAAATAATTAATTCACCTAAAATTTAGCTGCTAGTTTTCACTTCTGTAAGTGGTCATGAGAAATAAACTGGTAATCATTGCTTCTTTCTTCCACTCATACATTACATTTAGTAGCTGCAGAGTAGCTCCTGCAGCTTCTTGAGATGGGACTCAAACCCCCATTTCTTTAGGGTCTTAGTCATCAACTGTCTTTTCTTTATTGAACTGCAAGAACTTTTCATTGACAAGGACTATTGGACAAGGAAGTATTAAGAGAGACTTAGAGAATTCCCATGGGTCCCAGATTGGTCTTAATTTAGTCCTTCTGGGTGATAGGGCACAATAAACATAAGCCAACTGCTTCAATTATTTCATCATAAAATGAGTACCTTGTGGTACTCAATTTTGCCTTGTAAAATGATCCCCAATAACCTCTATCTCTTAGCATTGATACCCTTCTGTGATCCACCTTCCCATGCTTACGTGTGTGGGCTGGACTTAGTGACTTGTATCTAATGTATAGAATATGGCAAAAATGATGGCACTTTACTTCTGAGATGAGGTTATTAAGGGATTTGACATCTGTATTCTCTCTATCTTTATCTCTATCTCTGTCCCTTTGGCTATTCTGGAGTCCTTGCCCTGATGAAGCATGCTAACACGTTGTTAGGGGCCCTATGAAGAAGGACACCTGTCAAAGAACCCCAGTGAGGAACTGAGGTCCCCGGTCCAAGAGCCATCATGGAACTGAATTCTGCTAACAACCACATGAGTACAATTAGATGTGGATTCTTCCCCAGTCAAATCTTCAGATGAGACTATAACCCCAACAGATACCTTGAGTGCAGCCTTGTGAGATACCTAAAACAGAGATTTAGCTAATAAATGCCTGTTGTTTTAAACCACTAAGGCTCAGGATAATTTGTTATACAGTAATAAGTAAATAGTGTAAGAGATGATGCAATGTGGTCTACCATGGTAATGGATAAGGCAACAAACTTTCTTATTGGTAATCAGGAACTCACCTTTATGGTGACAGCCTTCTCTCCCTGTTGGGTCAACAGCAAAAGGACCCTAAAATGGCCAGAGCAATTCCCAGCTTCAAATTTGACAGAACCATGTCTGTAACTACTGTTAGAAGTATTCTTGGGCACAAAGACCTCCAAACCCATGAAGGTAAGGCTGTGGTAGAAGGAAGTAAAAGTTCCTTAAATATACTTTCATTTCCATTCCATTAATCTTGGGCCTATGCATTCTGGCTTAAGGGGAGGAAGCACTACTTAGGGCTAGTGATTTAAGGCATGTACTTCATCTGGTAAGTTCTGATCTCATACGGTGTTGTTTCCCAGCTGGCACCATAAGTGAATCTTTTTTTGTTTGTTTGTTTTGTTTTGTTTGAGACAAAGTCTCACTTTGTCACCAGGCACCAGGCTGGAGTGCAGTGGCACGACCTTGGCTCACTGCAACCTCTGCCTTCCGGGTTCAAGCAATTCTCCAGCCTCAGCCTCCCGAGTAGCTGGGACTACAGGCGCACGCCACCATGCCCAGCTAATTTTTTTTTGTATTTTTAGTAGAGACAGGGTTTTATCATGTCAGCCAGGATGGTCTCGATCTCTTGACCTCATGATCCACCCGCCTCGGCCTCCCAAAGTGCTAGGATTACAGGCGTGAGCCACCACGCCTGGCCCATAAGTGAATCTTCAACAGGGAATTCCATAAGTTTATCAAACAAGCTTCTCTTCAGTGATGGGTCTCAGTAGATGTGAACCCATTGATATATTTCTTTTATCATGAGTTCTTTGTTCAGAGACATGAAGTATGGGACACCATGGCAATAGATAAAATATTTATAAGTCCTTGACTAGTGGTACCACCAGATGTATTGCAAGCAGAGAAGACAAGCTTATTTTTAGAATATCTACATATCTGTATCTACATACACACACATATATTCCCTTGAAGACCAATTGGTATGTCTTCCACAAAGAGAATTCTAATGTAATCAATTTATATTAAGGTAGTTGGCTTATGCCCCAAGGATAACTGTGTGCCATGTAAAAATTTCAGCAGTAGCCTCTGTTGCTGGCAAATTGAGCACTCAGCAGTGGCAATAACCAAATAAGCCTTTTGGGGAGTAAGTTCTTGTTACGGAGCCCAAGACTTCAAAATGTAAAGATGCACTCTTAACAGTGTGCATTTCTCTTTGCTATAGGAAGTGCAAGAAGCAGCTACTTGTATCTCACTCATAAGGAAATTTTTTTCCAGACTCATGAAAACTTTACCAATATGGCAGTTTCCTGCCTTTTTAGATTTTCTCTAATTCTCTGGCATGCATGTGTCTCATAAAGCATATAAGTTGCTTGTTACTTAGCTCACTGAGTCCAATTAGCATTACATCTTTAATGTAGAATTAAAATGATGTTTTATAGGACATCAAGATAACCAGTTTCCTTCATGACAATATTAGGACAATAACCAGGATAGCTGATGTCATCCTGTGATAAGACAATGGACTCTTGCCCTGGACAAATGAAGGCAAAATGCTTATGATTACCTTCATCAATGGATGTTGGTAAAATAATAAAGCATTTGCTAAATCAATCACTGTATACGGGATGCCAGAGACTGTGTTGATTTGTTCCAGTAAACGTCTCTCACTTTGAACCATGCTGCAATTGGCATCACTAATTATATTTGTGGTAATCCACAGTCACTGTCCAAGGCTATTTGGGTTTTGTACTGAACAAAGAACCAAATTAAACATGGAATCACCATCCTTCACTCTTTCAAGCTTTTAATAGTGGCATTTATATCCACAATATCTCTTCAGGATACAGTATTGCTTCTTTATTTGAAACAAGTGGTGAACAATTCTTCCCTATCAAACTATCCCTCACTTATTGGGTCAGTGAGTCATAGAGGGATTCTTCCAATTGCTAAGTATATCTATTCCCAATTGTATTCTCCATGTTCTGTTGGTGAGTAACAAATTACCATAAATTTAGCAGCTTTCAACAATTTCTATTTGTTATCTCACAGTTCTGCAGATAAGAATTCCAGGCAGGCTGAACTGGGCTCTCTGCTTGGGGCCTCACAAGTTCAAAGTTAAGGTGTTAACTGGGATGGGCTCTTATCTGGAGGCTCTAGGGAAGAATCCACTTCCAAGCTAATTCAGATTGTTGGCAGAATTCAGTTCTTTGTTGCTGGAGGACTGAGGTCTTCATTACTTTGCTTGCCAGCTGGGGACTTCTCTCTATTTTTAAAGACCCCCTGCATTCCTTGGCATGTGGCTGCCTCCATCTTCAAAGCCAGCAATGGCACCTGGAATCCCTACTGTGCTTCAAATCTCTGACTTACTCTTTTGCCAGTAGCTGGAATTAAAACTTCCAGCTTTTAAAGGGTTTGTGTGATTGTATTAGGCCCATCCAGATGACATCCTTCTTCGCACATCACATAAAATAATCATGGGAAGGATAGCTCATCATATTCACAGGTTCCACACTCAAAAGGGAAAACATTGTACAAAAGCAAGAGTCATTGGGTGCCATTATTAGACTTCTACCTATCATACCAATTACATTTATGGTGGGAAAATAACCACAGTGTAGGTTCACAACCCTGTAGTCCCCATAAGGTAGACTCATACCAAGACTTAATCAATCACCTGACTTTCATGAGACTTAGTTGATCACCTGACTTTCATAAGCCTCCATTCTGAACGACCAGACCATGTGGTATTATGAGGATTAGGCGTTAGTTTATGTTTCTGAGAATTAAGCATTAGATCAGAGCCAGTATCCAAAAACTTATGGGGCAAAATGCTTACGATTGCCTTTATTAATGGGTGTTGGTAAAATAATAAAGCATTTGCCAAATCAACCACTGTACACTGGATGCCAGAGACTTTGTTGATTTGTTCCAGTAAACATCCCTCATATTGAACTCTGCTGCAACTAGCATTACTACCTACATTGTATTCATTGTATCCCAACTGTATTCTCAATTTTCTGTTGGCAAATTCCCATGTTATATGGGAAGAACAGATACTTCTTGTCCCCTAATTTGCAAACACACTTGCACATGGCAACATATCCCTCAGACTCAGAGGAAGCTTTTGAGGAGAATTCAGTATGTAAGATTTTCAAGAGTCTTTTCTCTAAGGGACCTAGCCTCTCCATTAATTGAAAGATTTTGGATGAATGAACTAGCATGAGTCTGGGAACTGGGAATGAGGTCATAAATCTCTACTACAGAAACTTGAGTCAGGCTTATACACAAGAGAGCTAAAACTTTTCCACTTATAGGTGAAGCATCACCTTAGTAGGCTGCACATCTATTTTATTACGAGGGACTCATTAATCAATTAGCCATCAACATAGTTTGCTATGGGTCAAAACACTTTGATTACCACTCTATCCCTGAGGGTTAATTCAGTAATTGCACCCACTTATCTCTGACAATTAATCTACGCCACTGGACCTTCAGAGTGCCTGGATCCCATTATTCCCAATGAAATCTGTGAACCTAATTTCACTGCCGTATCTCCCACTATTATCATGGGCATACATAGCACAGTCATCACTGGCTTTTTCAAGGAACCCTTCCTCTTTGCCAGGAAAGTTCTAGCATTCCAATATCTTTGACTATAGGATGCCGTTATAGGCTTTAATTATCCAATCCAGTAGATTGTTAATGCCATTCTTAGGTGCTATGGCAATACCTTGAATCTCAAATCCTAGATGAATACCCCCATTGACAAATGTGTTCTGATTTAATCTTATATTTTTATCTTCTTGGCCTATTATTCTTAGAATCAACTCCCATATCCTTTCCCAAAATTCTGCTAATAAAAGTTAGCAAGACACTTCAAATATAGCAGTTCATAGGTATGGTAAAGATGACTGCATATGCTTTTTGTTTTAGTTTGCAAGATTTGCCATAACAAAGCACCACAAACTGGGTGGCTTAACCGATAGAAATGTATTTTCTTACAGTTCTGAAGGCTAGAAGTCTGAGACCAAAGGGTTGGTAGTTTCTTATATAAACCTCTCTCCTTGGCTTGGGTATCTCCACTTGATCTTCTCTCTGTGCATATCTGTGTCCCAATCTTTTTTCATAATAAGGACACCAGTATATTGGACTAGGATCCACCCTCATAACTTCGTTTAACTTTAATTACTCTCTTTAAAGATGATGTCTCCAAATACAGTCATATTTTGGGGTACGGGAGTTAGGACTTCAACATATGAACCTGGGAAGGACACACTTCAGTCTGTAACACTGTTCTTCCCATAATATAAGTGCAGTTGATCATCCTTCCCCTTGAATATCAGCTGACCTTGCAATCTGTTTTGAACAATAACATGTGGCAGAAACAATACTGTAAAACTTTCAAGGCTGGGCTTTTTTTTTTTTTAGAATGAAAGAGAGAAAGAAAGAGGAAGCGATTTTAGGAAAAGAGAGAAAAGGAGAAAGAAAGAATCAGCAAAAGAAAGAAAAAAGAATACAAGAGAGAGAAAGAGGAAGAGATTTTAGAAAAAGAGAGAAAAGGAGAAAGAAAGAAACAGCAAAAGAAAGAAAAAAAGAATGAAAGAGAGAAAGAAAGAGGAAGAGAAAGAGGGAGAGAGAATGGGATTCTTGTTTTATTGCCGAGGCTACAATACAGTCTAAAAATTGGTATTAAAAACCTCTTTTATGCCAATAATTGTGTTTAACAATGGAGACAGGAAGGAATAGGGGATGAAAATAACAAGCAGCCAACCAATATTTTATTTAAACCTGTGAAATGCTATGCAATTGCTGGGGAGTGATTTACT
>CAUYQU010038446.1:0-63131 GCA_963574635.1 Cheracebus regulus
CAACAACCAGACTAGGAGCAGTGGCTCACACCTGTAATCCCAGCAGTTTGGGAAGCCAAAGCGGGCAGATCACCTGAGGTCAGGAGTTTGAGACCAGCCTGGCCAACATGGCGAAACCCCATCTCTACTAAAAATACAAAAATTAGCCAGACAGTGGTGGACACCTGTAATCCCAGTTACTCCGGAGGCTGAGGCAGGAGAATCGCTTGAACCAGGGAGGTGGCGGAGGTTGCACTGAGCTGAAATCATGCCACTGCACTCCAGCCTGGGCTACAGAGCAAGACTCCATCTCAAAAAAATAAAAAAGAAAACCCAACAATCAAAAAAAAAAAACCAGAAACAAAAGAACAATGAAAGAAAGGAAGAAAAGAGAAAGAAAAGAGAGAGAAAGACAAAGAAGAGAGAGAAAGAAAGAAAGAAAGAAAGAAAGAAAGAAAGAAAGAAAGAAGAGGGAGGGAGGGAAGGAGGGAAGGAAGGAAGGAAGGAAAGAAGGAAGGAGAAAGAAACTGAATACTGCCTAGAACCATGTGAGTGAACTTGGAAGCAATCCTCCTCCAGGCAAGCTTTGAGATGACTGTAGCCCTGGCCAATAACTTAATTACAGCCTTGTGAAGACCTCAAACCAAAGGATCCAGCTAAGCAGTGGATTCCTGACACTCACACAGCTGTAAGATAATAAAAGTTATTTTAAGTCGCTAAAATGTGGGGTAATTTGTTATGCAGCAATAAATAACTGATACAGTTCCTAAGAAAGGAAACTACCTGGACTTTCCCAGTACAAACCATGCTTCTCCTGTGTCTTTGTGTGTGCTCTTCCCATTCCTCTTCATTTGGCTAACCCTTCTACATTTAACAAATAGCTTCCTGCTCCTCCAGGAAAACTTCCCTAATGGGGCACTGCATACATTGTTCCACTCTCTTACTATCTAGAAGCCTTGCCTGACTTCTATTAGCACGATTACCACACTGTGTTTTCATTGTCTGTTTCACTATAGCAGTCTATGAATTCCTTGAGGGCCAGAATCATGACACAGTGCCACGATTTCCATATCCTCAGCTTCCAGTAGTAGGCTTGGCACATAGTATGTACTCTATAGACGTAGTTCACAGGCTTTGGAGTCAGTGGGTATCAGCTGGAATCCTAGCTCCACCCCCAACTATCTGTGTAACCTTAGACAAGTCACTTAACCTCTCTAGATCCCAGACCTTCTCATTCCTGGAATTGGGAGTTGGGGCTATGAGCAGCGTGAGGAAGAGGACTCCATATTCTGCTCTTCCTGCTTTATGGCACTGCATAACTTGCTGTTTGTTCTACAATCCCATGGGGCCTCTTAGTCTTAGGATGATCTTCAGTATCTAAATTGAGGTGGAAACTTTGGGGATTATGCGCCTCAGCCAGCTTCTTTTATTTAATAAATTAAACACATGCAGAAGAGAGTTCTTGATATAGAAGTTAAAAGCAGCTCCAGCAAAAGAGGATTCAAAAAAATCATGGCTAGCCCAGTATTTTTAAGTGACATATTTCAGCCTTCTGCTAATGTTTCATCACTGAAATATCAGCCCTTTTTCATGTAAACTACTGAGGGTTTGGACAGAGGACAAAAGCATCATATGTTCTACACATCTTGCAATGGGAACTGTCAAATTTTGTGTTCAACATTGCCATAGTATCACCGCTGACATGCTTCCAAAAGACTTTTCAAACAAAAACCCACCACAGGCCTGGAACAAAACACACAGACTAGAAAAATGTGCATCTCGTATTTCCTATGTGGATTGAGAAAACCAACTGGGGCCTGAGGCCAATAACAGAAAGATTTTTTGAGCTTTTCCACAAATGCTCCCAGTTTAGAAACAGAAGTGTGAGTGTGGAAGGGGGAATCCCCCTTGTAACCCAAGGGATTTTATTTCCCTCCAGGGAAATTTCTAGCTCTGACACCCTCGTAAGATTGTACCATAGCAGACAGATCGTACCAGGGTGTAGAAGCAGGAGATTTCCCTAGAGGGAAACTTGTGGGAAATAGCCTGAAAATGCACATTCAAATCAAGTCTTAAGAGAGAAAGGGGAGATCTGCTTAGACTGGCAGCACAAATGGTCTGTGATTCCAAGTTACAAACCTTTCCCTCTGGAGAAGTGTGAACTTGGACCTGTTACCCTTTCTGAACACTGTGTAGCCTGGAAATGATCCCCTCTCAAACCTTCTCCTCTTGGCTCTTTCTTCTTCTTCTTCTTCTTCTTCTTCTTCTTCTTCTTCTTCTTCTTCTTCTTCTTCTTCTTCTTCTTCTTCTTCTTTCTTCTTCTTCTTCTTCTTCTTCTTCTTCTTCTTCTTCCTCTTCTTCCTCTTCTTCTTCTTCTTTCTTCTTCTTCTTTCTTCTTCTCTCTTTTTTTTTTTGAGACAGGGTCTTTGTCACCCAGGCTTGAGTGCAGTGGTGCGATCATAGCTCACTGCAGCCTTGATCTCCTGGGCTCAGGCCATCCTTTCACCCCAGCCTCCCAAGTAGCTGGGATTATAGGTGCATGCCACCATACCCAGCTATTTGTGTGTGTGTGTGTGTGTGTGTGTGTATTTTTGTAGAGATGGGGGTCTTTCTATGTTGCCCAGACTGGTCTCAAACTCTTGTGCTCAAGGAATCC
Organism: Cheracebus regulus; assembly: GCA_963574635.1. Taxonomy (NCBI): domain Eukaryota; kingdom Metazoa; phylum Chordata; class Mammalia; order Primates; family Pitheciidae; genus Cheracebus; species Cheracebus regulus. The sequence goes on from CAUYQU010038446.1 coordinate 2,636, forward strand.
TCCCCATGCGGCCTTGCAAAGTGCTGGGATTACAGGTGTGAGCCACAGTATCCTGCCAGGGCTTTACCGTTTTGAAAGACTGCAGAATCCCTCCAGTGCCCCCAGGTGATAAAACTAGACTCTTTTTTCTTTTGAGATGGAGTTTTGCTCTTGTTGCCCTGGCTGGAGCGTAATGGTGTGATCTCTCCTCTCACCATAACCTCCGTCTCCCAGGTTCAAGCGATTCTCCTGCCTCAGCCTCCCAAGTAACTGGGATTAGAGGCATACGCCCAGCTGATTTTGTATTTTTAGTAGAGACGGGGTTTCTCCATGTTGGTCAGGCTGGTCTCGAACTCCTGACCTCAGGTGATCCACCCGCCTCGGCCTCATTTTTAACTTATTCTTCTTCCTCATCCACCACAGCCAATCCACCACCAAGTCCCAGCAATCCTTATTTCCTAAATACTCTCTTGCCGGTTTTTTTTTTTTTTTTGCAGTGTAAATAACTTTGCTTTTTTATTTTTAATTTTATTTTTATTGTATATATTTAAGGTATGCAACATGATGTTCTGATACACATAAATGTTCTGATACACAAAAATAGTTAAATGATCACTACATTCAAGCCAATTAACATATCCATCATCTCACAGTTAACATTTTTTTTTCCTAGTAAGAACACGTAAAATGCACTCTCTTAACAAAATTCCAGTAAATAATACAATATTATTAACTATAGTCCTTTACTGTACATTAGCTCTCTAGACATTTTCATCGTACACAATGCAACACTGTATCCTTTAACCTGTCACCTCACACCTGTTAGGATAGCTATTATCAAAAAGACAAGAATTGGTGAGAGTGTGGAGAAAAGGGAACCTTTGCAACCACAACGAGATATCATCTCGAAATTCTTAGGATGGCTATTTTCAAAAAGACAAGAGATAAGTATTGGCGAATGGAGAAAGGGAACCCTTGTATATTGTTGATGGGAATGTAAATTGGCACAGCCCTGAAGGATGGAAAACAGCACGGAGCTTCCTCAAAAAATTCAAAATACAACTATCACCTGGCTCCCAGTGGGGCCAGTATATACTTCTAGGTGTATACCCAAAGGAATCAACCTAAGTGTCCCTTGATCAATGAATGGCTAAAGAAAATGTGCCAGGCGCAGTGGCTCACGCCTGTAATATCAACACTTTGGGAGGTGAAGGCAGGCAGATCATTTGAGGTCAGGAGATCAAGACCACCCTGGCCAACATGGTGAAACCCCATCTCTACTGAAAATACAATACTTAGCCGGGTATGGTAGCAGGTGCCTGTAGTCCCAGCTAATTGGGTAGGACTGAGACAGGAGAATCGCTTGAACCCGGGAGGCAGAGGTTGCAGTGAGCTGAGATTGCACCACTGCACACTGCACTCCAGCCTAGGAAACAGAGAGAGACTCCGTCTCAAAAAAAAAAAAAAAAGCGTGGTATACAGACACAATGGAATATTACCCAGTCTTAAAAAAAAAGAAAATTCTGTCATTTGCCATTTGCAATAACATGAATGAAATTGGAGGGTATTATGTTAAGTGAAATAAGCCGGGCAAAGAAAGACAAAAACTGCATGATCTCACTTATTTGTGATGTATTTTAAAAAATACATCGAAACAGATAATAGAATGGTGGCTACCAGAAGCTGGGGGTGGCAGGTGGGTAAGTTGCAGTTATGCGAGATGAATAAGACTAAGTTATCTCTTGAATCCATTTACTTTTCTATATCTTCGACAATGCCATTCTTATACGAGCTGCCAGCATCTCTCATCTAGACAGACTTCTACGACCACCGCAACAGATGCGACCAGGGCGTCCAAGCCAGAGATTTGCACTGAGGGCAAAAGCCCGAAATTGCAAGTTCTAGTCTACGCCTGAGAAAGCTGTGATCAGCACCGTAAGACAGGGCAAAGAGGAGGAGGACGAGGAAGAAAAGAAGAAGAAAAAGAAAAAGAAGAAGAAGAAAAATGAAGAAGAAGGAGGAGGAGGAAGAAAAGAAAAAGAAGAAGAAGAAGAAAAATGAAGAAAAAGGAAGAGGAGGAGGAAGAAAAGAAAAAGAAAAAAAAGAAGAAAAATGAAGGAGGAGGAGGAAGAAGATAAAGAAAAAGAAGAAGAAAAATGAAGAAGAAAGAGGAGGAGGAGGAAAAGAAGAAGAAGAAGAATGAAGAAGAAGGAGGAGGAGGAAGAAGAGAAGATAAAGAAAAAGAAGAAGAAGAAAGAGGAGGAGGAAGAAAAGAAGAAGAAGAAAACTGAAGAAGGAGGAGAAGAGGAGGCAGAGGCAGAAGCAGTGGAGGATGAAGAAGGGGAGGCAGAAGAAATTGAGCAAGAGGAAGAAGAAGAGGACGAGAAGGAGGAGGAGGAGGAGAAATGAAAAAGAAAATAATAAATAAATAAATGAATAAGAAAGCATGAGAGAATTTACAGATGGGAGATTCACCTACACTGACAGCATGAATGAGAGGGGTAGATGCAAGCTATTTTAGGAAATACGATTGGCAGGATTTGGGAACTGACTCTGAAGGGTGAGAAAAGGAAGAGCCAGGCTGGGGTGAAGAAAAGACTTGGGAAAAGATGAAGATGTTGAGATTCGGTTTAAAGATGTGAAGTTAGAGGTGCCAATGGGCCATCCAGGTGGTATGTCAAAGAGGCATTTGGATCTCTGGGTCTGGAGCTCAAGGAAGAGGCCTGGCCTGGCAATGCACAGGTGACATCCTCACTGATCACAACTCCTAAAGTCTCATCCATTTTGAAACAAAAACTGGCTGGTAACCCCGGCACTTTGGGAGGCCAAGACAGGAGGACCACCTGAGCCTAGGAGTTCAAGACCAGCCTGGGCAACATAGTAAGACCCCCATCTCTACAAAAATAAAAATAAAAAAATTATCCAGGCATGGTGGTTCCTGCCTGGACCTCCAGCTACTCAGGAGGCTGAGGTGGGAGGATCTCCTGAGCCCAGGAGGTTGAGGCTGCAGTAAGCTGTGATTGTGCCACTGCACTCCAGCCTGAGTGACGGCAAGATCCTGTCTTAGAAACAAACACAAAAAACAACAAGCAAACAAGCCACCCTGCTTGTGCTCCCCACCCCATACCGCGCTCCCTCTCCCTCTCTCTTCCCTCCCCTTCATGATCATACCTCCTGAAAGAGGTGTCTCCACTGTAGATCTACTGTCCCCACCCCCTCACACTACAGTCAGGTCTCCATCTCCATCATTTTTTTTCAAGGCAACATATATAATTCACATTCCATAAAATTCACTCATTTAAAGTGTACAATTTTTAGGCCAGGCATGGTGGCTCATGCCTGTAATCCCAGCACTCTGAGAGGCCGAGGTGGGTGGATCACTTGAGGTCCAGCCTGGCCAATATGGTTAAACCCCGTCTCTACTAAAAATACAAAAATTAGCTGGGTATGGTGGCAGGTGCCTGTAATCTCAGCCACATGGGAGGCTGAGGCTGCAGAATCGCTTGAACCCAGGAAGTGGAGATTGCAGTGAGCCAAGATCACATCACTGCACTGCAGCCTGGGAGAGAGTGAGACTCTGTCTCAAAAAAAATTTTTTACAGGTCTGGGCGTGGTGGTTCACACCTGTAATCCCAGTACTTTGGGAGGCTAAGGCAGGAGGATCATGAGGTCAGGAGTTCAAGACCAGCACGGCCAACATGGTGAAACCCCCGACTCTACTAAAAATACAAAAATTAGCCTGGCATGGTGGTGCACGCCTGTAGTCCCAGCTACTTGGGAGGCTGAGGCAGGAGAATCGCTTGAAAGTCAGAAGGTGGAGGTTGCAATGACCCAAGATCATGCCACTGCACTCCGGCCTGGGTGACAGAGCAAGACTCCTTCTCAAAAATAAAATAAAATTTTAAAAGTGTACGAGTTTAGAAAATTCAGGGTTGTCAACCATTACCACTAATTATAGAACATTTTTATTATCCACCAAAAAACTCTGTACCTATTAGCAGTCACTCTCCATTTCCCCCCAATAACTCGAAGCCCCAGGCAGCCACTAATCTATTTTCTTTTTTGTTGTTGAGACGGAGTCTCACTCTGTCGCCAGGCTGGAGTGCAGTGGCATGATCTCGGGTCACTGCAACTTCCGCCTCCTGAGTTCGAGAGATTCTCCTGCCCCAGCCTCCCAAGTAGCTGGGACTACAGGCTTGCTCCACTACGCCCAGCTAATTTTTGTATTTTTAGTAGAGACGGGGTTTCACCATGTTGGCCAGGATGCTCTCCATCTCCTTAACTCGTGATCCGCCCACCTCGGCCTCCCAAAGTGCTGGGATTACAGGTGTGAGCCATCGCGCCCAGCCTATTTTCTTTCTCTATATAGATTTACCTATTATGGACACTTCATATAAATGGAATCATACAATATGTAATTTTTGTGACTGGCTTCTTTCCTTTAGCATAATTATTTCAAAGTTCATCTATGTTATAGCATGTATCAGCACTTCATTCCTTATTATGGCTGAACAATATTTCTTCACATGGATATACCACATTTTATCCACTCATCACTAGATGGACATTTGGGTTGTTTTCACTTTTTGGCTATTAAGAATTATGTACATGAATATTGATGTACAAGTATTTGTTTGAATACCTGTTTTCAATTATTTTGAGTGTATACCTAGGAGTGGAACTGATGAGTCATATGGTAATTCTGTGTTCAACTTCTTGAGAAATCTCCAAGCTGTTTTCCATAGTGACTGCACCATTTTACATTCCCAACTGCAATGTACCAGGACTCTAATTTCTCTACGTCCTCACCAATATTAGTTATTTTTCTTTTTTTTTCTTTTGGCAAGCAGATAAAGGCTTGTGTTAATTTAATGGCGGATCTGTGTCATCACGAAGGTCAGTATGTACAGACAAAGAAGGAGCTTTTATTTCTTGGTCTCTTCCTCCTTGGACAGTCTGGATGATCTCCTTCCTCCTTGGCCTGGAGGCGCTCTTTATGGTGCTTGCGCACTTCCCTGGTCTTAGCCCTGCGGGCCTCAGTCTAGCCAGCGAAGAGCTTCTTGCGGGCCTTGTCTGCCTTCAGCTTGCAGCTGTGTTCCATGAGAATCTGCTTGTTTTGGAACACATTCCCCCTCACGTTCAGGTATAAGCTGTGATACATGGGGCCATCAATCTTAGATTCACGGTATCTTCTGAGCAGCCAGTGCAGAATCCTCATTCTCCTCATCGACTTGACCTTCTCTGGAATTCAGGCATTGGCTGTACCCTGTCGCTTGCCTATCCGGATGCGCCTGCCCTTCCCGCAGGCCAAGGTGTTTTCCCAGAATCAAGGCCGGGAATGGACCGTCGCAGGCTTAAGGATCATCAGCCCATCTTTGATCAGCTTCCGGATCTGCTGCCCGGAGTTGGCACTGGAGATTTTATCGGTCTCATTTGGGTCCAACCAGACCTTCTTGCCGCAGCAGACACTAGAGATGAGCCTCTTCTGAAGCCTGAGCATACCCATGGCTGCGGCCGCAGCAGCGAAAGGCAAGAGCTCCCTTTTTTTATCATTGTTATAACCATCTTAGTGAGTGTTAAATGGTATCTTATTAAAGTCTTGATTTAAATTTCTTGATGACTAACGATGCTGAGCATCTTTTCATGTGTTTATTGGCCATTTGTACATCTTATTTGGAGAAATGTCTGTTAAGATCTTTTGCTCATTTTTTTTAAATCGGATTGTCTTTTTATGACTGAGTTGTAATAGTTCTTTATATACTTTGAATACTAGATCCTTTTATGATATATGATGTGCAAATATTTTCCCACATTCTGTAGGTTGTCTTTTCACTTTCCTGGTGGTATTGTTTGAGGCACAAAAGTTTTTGTTTAATTTTAATGAAGTTCAATTTATCTATTGTTTTCTTTAGTTGTATATGTTTCTGATGTCCTAAGAAACTATTGCCAAATCCAAGCTTAAGGCCGGGCGTGGTGGCTCACGCCTGTAATCCAAGCACTTTGGAGGCCAAGGTGGGCAGATCACCTGAGGTCAGGAGTTCAAGACCAGCCTGACCAACATGGTGAAACCCCGTCTTAAAAAAAAATAAAAGAAAAAAAAATCCAAGGTTATGAAATTCACACTTATGTTTCCTACTAAGAATTTTATAGTTGTAGCTCTTATATTTGGGTCTTTATTCCATTGCGATTGATTTTTTAATGTGGCATTAGGGAGGGGTCAAAATTCATTCCTTTGCATACGGATATCAAGTTGTCCCAACACCGTTTATTGAAAATTATTTCCCCCCTTGAATGTTTTTATCCTTATTGAAAAATCAGTTGGCCACAAATGTATTAGCCAATGTGTCTGTCCTTATGCTGGAATTACACTGTCTTGATTACTGTAGCTTTGTTGTAAGTTTTTGGGTTTTCTTTTTTGAGATGGAGTCTCACTCTGTCGCCGAGGCTGGAGTGCAGTGGCCATGGTCTTGGCCCACCACAACCTCTGTCTCCTGGGTTCAAGTGGTTCTCCTTCCTCAGCCTGCAGAGTAGCTGAGACTACAGGCATGTGCCACTACACTAGGATTTTTTTTTTTTTTTTTTTGTATTTTTGGTAGCGATGGGGTTTCATCATGTTGGCCAGGCTGGTCTCGAACTCTTGATCTTAAGTGACCCACCTGCCTTGGCCTCCCAAAGTGCTGGGATTACAGGTGTGAGCCACCGCACCTGGCTTTGTTGTAAGTTTTGAGATCAGCCAGGTGCGGTGGCTCACCAGTGTGCTGTAATCTCTACATTTTGGGAGGTCGAGGCAAGAGGATCAATTGAGTCCAGGAGTTCATGACAAGCCTGGGCAACATAGTGAGACTCTGTCTCTTAAATAAATAAATAAGCCAGGTGCAGTGGTGAACACTTGTAATCCCAGTTACCTGGAAGCTGAGGTGGAAGGATCACTTGAGCCTGGGAGGTTGAGGCTGCAATGAGCTGTGATTGTGCCACTGCACAGTAGCCTGGGTGACAGAGTAAGACGCTGTCTCAAAATAAAAGGTTTCCATAGTTTTGAAATCAAGAAATGTGAATCCTCCGTTTTCAAGATTGATCTGAGTATCCTGCAGCTCTTGAATTTCTATATGAAATTAAGAATCAGCCTGATTCCTCCTAGAGGAAGCCAGCTGGAATCCTGATAGGGATTGCTTTCTAGCTCAATTTCAGGAGTATTGCCATCTTAACAATATTAAACCTTTCATGAACATGGAATATCTATTTCCTTAGGTCTTTAATGTTTTGTACTTCTTCCCATATAAGTTTTGCACTTATATTGTTCATTCCTATATATTTTATTCTTTTTGATATTGTAGATATTTAATAGAATTGTTTTGTTCGAGGCTGGTGTATAGGAATACTAGTTTTCGTATGTTAATCTTGTATACTGCAACTGAATTCATTTCTTTCTTTTAGCAGTTTTATTTGGAAATTCCTTACGATTGTCTGTATACAAGATCATATCATCTACAAATAGACATAGGTTTCTCTTCTCAATTTCAGTCTGGGTGTTTTCTCTTGCCTAACTGCCCTGGCTAGAACTTTTAGTACGAAGATGAATAACATGGGTTTTCCTAAACATCCTACATCGGGTTCAGGATGTTCCCTTCTACTCTTGTTTTTGTCATGAAAAAGTGTTCATCAAGGTTTTTTTGTCTATTGAGATGGTCATGTGTGTCTCTTATCCTTTTATTGATATGGTGTCCCACCTTCTTTTGAAAGCTGAAATCGTAGGATGCCCAACATTTAAAACAGGGATTGAAGCAGTAAGGGAAGCTTGGGACTGTCAAGCTGGCTCAATGGTCTTTCTCTCCCAGGTAGCCCTGGGCTCCACAGAAAACTGAGCTGGGAGCCAAGAACAGCAAGTGGCCCCCATGGCTCTCATCCAGAACTCCTTGTTGGGCATGGCTAAGTCAGCCAACTAAGCCCAGACCCTTGGCCTCGAGGAGCCCTGGTAGGCAGGGCTGGCTGATTACAACTTATTAACCACTTTATCAAACAGTAGCTTACTAGTATCCTGCAAATTGCTCATTTATCCCCGGTCCAGGGCTTGAGAACCAACTCCCCCTCTTATGCCTCTGGCCAAAAGGCGGATCTTGGGGCTTTGGAGTCCTTAACACTTGCAACAGTTTGCTAGTATCATTCCACTAAATGTTAGTTCAGATCTACGGTTACCACAAAGTTTGTACTTTTAAAACCTTGATTATAACCAACCAAAAGTACAGAGATTCACTATCTCAAACAGATTGCAGACAGCCCACTGATTACTTTTTGGGAAGAGTGATTAAGAAACTTTATTACAGAAAAATGAATGCATCCAACGTCCCCAAATACATTTGTGACAAGAACAGACACACACAGGAGACATGGACAACAGTCACTTCATCACAGCCTTGTTCTTTCCAAAGGATAAAATGTCATTCAAGAATGGGGTGAGGTGGTTAGAGGGAACAGGTACTATCTTTTTAAATGGGGGGAAAAAAAGAGCAACAGGTTGGCATCTTAAGAACACAGTGAGCCCAGCAATCAAGCTAAGCGTATGCCTTAGGTAACATGCCACTTAGAGCATCTCAGAGAAACTAGGGCATTATTCCATTAGAGGAGCAGTCTTGTGACAGTATGAAAATGTTGAGTAGTCGTCTTGCTGCACCAGCTAATGGACCAAGTGGCCTCAACTTGACAGCCTCTTTAAAACTCAATGTTTGCCTAATCAAAAATCGTTTGGCTAAACTGTTTCCCCACCTCTGCTTAGCTACTTTGGAAGCACAAGTTACCCCTTTCCATCCTTTGCCCTTTCCTGCTTGGTATGTCTAGTTACAAGGTAGACGGGCACCACTTAACAAATCACGTTTTTACTACAGGTTGTTTCTCTTCCATATTTGACAAGGCTGGCCACAGCTTCCAGATCTTGGCCTAGCACATCACGGATTGGGAAGCAGAAGCTTTAGCTTAGAACACCAAGTGACAAGGACATGGCTGAAGCGGGACGGCAATCCCAGAACAAGTGCCTCTGGGCAAACCTCACAACCAAGCTTTTTAAATTAGTGGTCATTTTCTAGAACTAGAGAACATATTCAGGACAAACAGTTCTGATGGGAGAGGAAATGGCTATGAATATGTAGAGATCAGGCTGTGACCATGACCATAACTTGTACTCATTCAGGACCCAACAGGGTGGAGAGGACACCGCCTCCAGACATGCAAGTTTCTGAACAATTAATTTTAAGAAAAAGCTGCTTTCTCTTAAAATACCACAAAAACACTCCTGCATGTCTCATAGCCTCAAACATCCACACCCAAATATTAATGCTGGGCAATAGCAACCGTCACCCACAACACAGTACTGTATCCTTCATTGCTAGACAGTAATGATGAATGTACATATCAGCCTTCAAAATGGCATTTAGTGTCATCACTTGCCATTGTGGCCATCTCCCCTCGCTCCAACCTGGAGAAAATGTTACACTATCCACTAATACAACCACTGACACACAAACCAAGCTTCTTCCAGTTTAAAAACATTGAACATCAATCTACATTCCCAGTGAATGAGCTAATCTTGTGAGTAGGCCATTCAACTTCTCATGAAACATTTAGTGCTTAGGAATGGTTGATTCCATTAGCCTGCCCTATAGCTCAGGTGGCCCACGATGGAGCCTACAATCTTCCTTGGGGGTTTGGAGTTTTGAAGGAGTAAAGTAGGAGCAAGATGGATACTGTCCCCTACCCCACCGCCCTATCCCGCACACCCTCACTGGCGTCCAGGAGACAAGCAGCAGGCTCAAGACCCCAAATAACATGTGCCAGGAGGAAAGAGGAAAACTAAGGCCTGAATTTTTGAAAGGCCAGACGGTCTGAAATTGCTATTTAGCAATGCAGTTGGCACACAAAGTAGGGGGTGGAGGTGGAACAAAAAAGGTTAAACCTACTCAGTCAGCCTCAGTCCTCATCACCCACCTTCCTGTGCCTTGGAAGGCTGTTGAACCTTGTCTGTGTCCTTCTCTTAGCTCCTCCAGACTTCATCTTAATGCCACTCAGACACAAACAAAAGCACACAGTAGCTTCAAGTAGCCCTCTCCTTCATCTCAGCCCTAAGTGAGCTGGCCACTGAGTTATTAATAAAGGAAGCTACCACATTCACAGGGAGGCCAGTCTCCAAATACAATGGAGTGGGGGTTTGTTCACTGCTGTGAGTCAGAAATTGACTGTTATAATAGAGAACAGTTTTAAAAATGTAATACTGTTTATTTAACTTCAAAAACATTTCAGCATTCTAAACATACAAAAAAAATAACAGAACATTGCAAATGTTTTAAGTACAGAAGGTTCTTGAACTTTCATTGGTGCAGCGGCTCTTCACTTTGCTGACAATGAAGAGTTCTACAGTTTGTTTAAAAACAAACAGTGTAAAAACTACCGCACTTAAAAAACAAAAAACAAAAATATCTCATGCCAGCTGACCCCCTTTGTCCACAGCTAAGATGGTAGCAGAATGCGATGTCACTATATACAGAAACAAGACAACCTGAAGCTAAATGGATGCCCACTGCAGAGTCAACAGGTCCAGCCTCACAGTGCACGCCCTGAGCTACAGCCCCTCCAAAAGGCATCTTTCCCGCAGCCTCAACGCCAGGCAAGGAGCATCAAGAGTTTGTCTTGGTTGTTTTGTTATTTTTACAAACTATAGATATATACAGTTGATAACTCAGGATTTCTAGCCAATAACCATATAGTTAACACCACCTTACAAATAAAAAAGCCAGAAACATCTTTAAATGCCTTGTCACACCAACAGCAAAGTGCACAGAGTGAGGAGAACACGAGAGTGCCTTTTCATTTTAAAAATGTTTGGAGATATGTAAAACTTTGATAGAGTTTCAGGGTGCTCCAGACACCCATGGCCACTTCATGTAAACCACTGACAATCTCTAGAGCACTTTGAGAGACTACAATATGATCGTGATCAAATTTTGTAATTAAACCTAATGAGGGCAACGGACACTTCTCAAGTAAGAGATGTGTCGATTACGGCGCTCCCCTACTCTAAGTATTCACAAGAAGACAGATAAACAGTTTTTTTATTCATCCTCCTCCTCCTCCTCCTCCTCCTCCTCTTCCTCATCTTCTTCATCTTCCTCTTCCACTTTTTTCCGGGCAACTTTAGCAGGACCCTTTGCACCATCAAACTTTCCTTTCGACTTATAGTCAGCAACATCCTGGAGGAACAGGGACGTATTTCAAATGAGTATGCAGCTGTTTTAACACCAAGTAGAAATAGGCAGTCCTCATCTCAGGTAAGAAGACAAGAACTGAAATCAAGATAGGGCTGCTATCATATATATTTGAAGTATGTTTCCATATATGAATTTGGTTCTATAGCCATCCGAATTCAAAAGTTAATGAGTGTTCAACTGTCCTTCAAGTCATATTATAGCACTATCAAATCCTTTTACCATTTTTTTTCTTAAAGAGTAAGCAAAATGTTTCAAGCCTGTATTTGTCCCCAAAACAAAGAACTGTCAAAAAAGTATGAACACCAGCACCCATGGCTACCCTGCAGGAGGACCGGCCCCTGAGTCTATGCTAAGAACTCAGCTCAGCAAAGCTGCCACACGCCCTGCAACCTACTGATAGCACAGCCACTGCATGCTCACCGTCCAGGCCACCAGCCCCGCCGTACCTTCTCATACTTCTCCTTCAGCTTTGCCGCCTTAGTGATGTAAGGCTGCTTTTCGCTGTCATTTAGGTTATTCCACATCTCACCCAGCTTTTTTGCCACGTCTCCAATAGAGATGCCAGGGTTTGTGGATTTGATCTTGGGGCGGAATTCTGAGCAGAACAGGAAGAAGCCAGACCTTGGAAGAATTACATAAATTAGATGAGAAACTACAAAAAATTTTGAGTTGCAGTTGAAATCCCACATTCCTGAGTAGAATCTCCCTCCTACCACTATGACTTCTCCCTAAAGTGATCAATGATACCTTATACAATACTACAAAGTTGTAGGTTCTAGAACGTGTAAAGTGCCTCTAAAATGTATGCTGCTGTCTCAGTCTTTTAGTTACTGGGAAAGGCATAAAGAACATACTTCCAGGACACTGACACCAAAACTAGGGTGCCTCCAGCACAATGGAAAGGCCAACAGAGAACCACTGTGACTGTGTACCCACAACCCACAAACAGCTCAGCCTCAACCACAGACAACACCAGCACCGCAGCATAAAGCCCAAGCACGAAACGGCTTGCAAAGGTAGCAGCACCTTTTAGGTAAAGTATCTCTTAAAAACTATTTTGGCCAGGATGCTAACTCACATCTGTAACCCCAGCACTTTGGGAGGCTGAGGCAGCTCATGAGGTCAGGAGTTCGAGACCAGCCTGGCCAGCATGGTGAAACCCCATCTCTACTAAAAATACAAAAATTAGCCAGGTGTGGTGGCAGGCACCTGTAGTCCCAGCTACTCAGGGAGGCTGAGGCAGGGGAATCACTTAAACCTGGGAAGAGGAGGCTGCACTAAGCCAAGATTGTGCCACTGCACTCAAGCCTGGCGACAGAGCGAGACTCCATCTCAAAAACAACAAAAAAAAATTTCATTTCAAAATGAAATACAGGACGACCAAAAAACCAAATCTTCCAAGCAGAAGAAAAGGTATTAATTGTTATCCTGAATCCTATAGTCACTTACGGTGGCCTTTTGGGGGCATTAGGATCCTTCTTCTTCTTGCCTCCCTTAGCTGGTCCATAATCCTTCATTTCCCGATCATAGCGCACTTTATCCGCCTTTGCCATTTCATCAAATTTAGATTTCTCTTTCCCGGACATTGTCTGCAAAGAACAGGACTTGTTAAATCCCTTAAAGTAGTGAACACGTACCTGTTCAGTTGTCTTGTGATTAAAGTGGCAGTTGCTAGAACCACTTGCAAAAGGGGGTGAAGGCCTCAAACCTGCGCAGAGCCTGAAAAAAAAAAACAGAAGCACATACACAAAATTCTAAAGACAAGCAAAATTAGTCTAAGTAAGAGGAAGCAAGCATCTGGAGAAACTCTGAAGGTACGTTACCCTACAGTGAGACACCCAACTAAGACTAGTTTGAAGGGTACAGACGAAAAATACCTTCCACCTCTCAGAGCATTTCTTGGAAAATTCTGCAAAATTGACAGGGACCTCTGGGTTTTTCTTCTTATGTTCTTCTCTGCACGTCTGCACAAAGAAGGCATAAGCAGACATCTTGCCCTTTGGTTTCTTGGGGTCACCTTTAGCCATCCTGACTGTGATGGAAGAGAAAGAAACAAACACAATGAGGAAAAGCAAGGAGGAATTGGAGAACTACAAGATGTACCAAAGGCAAAGCAAAATTAAAACTACACTTGCTGTTAGGAAGCCCCCTTCCCCCAATGCCTGACACCAGTGGCAGAAGGCAGGGTGGGAAAGAAATCAGTTTCACTGTCGCTTGTCATTTAACTTTTGACCAGCATGAAGCGCGCTGGTTTGCGAGTTACTTCTCAAGAGCGATCAAGTTCTCCAAATGGAGCCGACCCAAGTAGGGTACTCAGTGCTGCCTTACGGAACTGCTACGCTTCGGAAACTATAATCACCAAGTGGGAAGGGCACAGAGAGGACACATTTGGTGGGGGTGACAGAAGCTTGAAATCAATGACTTAAGACTATCTGGTCATCTGCTAACTCTTATGCAATTAAAAAAAAAAGTGTTACCACTGCTGAACACAAGACCAAAGCAGGACTACACGTAGAGAACATCTGAAATGTCACCACTGTTGATGCGTTTTGGCTTGTTAAAAAAATGGCTCTACAACACGGGAGATCTGGAAAGTGAGCAGGTACCCCGTACTATTAGCTCAATTCATCACTTCGTCACTATCTAAAGGGGGAGGGTGCATCAAAAGGGCTAGTGGTGCTCATCTGTAACCCAGAACGGAGGTCTAGCCCGGAATACTTTCTCCAAAGTTTCCAAATAAAAATGCAGCTGCGGCTTGTCATCGTCCCTGTCCCACCCCCCAGCTTCCCGCCATCTTTTCCTTTTCCCACACCCAAGGTCATCATGTAAAACTAAAGCGCTCCCCTTGGCAGCGGCCGCCCGAGAGGCTGCCCAACAGAGCCCTGCAGCGGCAGCCCGGGCGGGGCGGCACCGGGCGAGGGGGAGTCCTGGCCGGCAGCAGGCAGCCCGCCTCGGCCACCGTGCCGGGTCACCGGGACACCCGTAATTCACCTTCCATTTTGTCAAAAGCCTCCTGATGAAAGAAAGTACCCCTGAAATCCCCCGCTGTCATCCCCGGGGGGCGCACGCAGCAGGGGGCGGCGGCGGCGGCGGCGCGCGGGGGGTGTGCGGCCGGGCCGGTGGCAGCCGCGGCAGTGGTGGCGGCGTCCGCCGCGCATCGGGGTCCCGTTCGCTAAAATGGCTGATCCGCGCGCGGCCGGCGCGGGCGACGGCGGCGGCGGCGACAGCGAACAAAGCGGCCCGGGCTCCGCCGCCGCCGCCGCCGCCCGCCGGCCCCCACCCCTCCCCGCCCCGCCCGGGAAGCCCGGGTCTCGGGGGCCGGGGTCGGACCTCCCCGCCCCCCGGCGCGGGGCGCACTCCTCGGGATAACAAAGGCGCCCATGCAGCCATGACGCTCGGCCGCTCCAGGGCCCGCGGCGGCGCCCCCAGCCCTCCACGCCGCCCGCCCCGGGCCGCGGGCGCCGGAGCCGAGGCCAGAGTCCGCCGGGCGCCCCGCCGCCGACTCCGCTCGCCTCCCCTGCCTTCGCCGGAGGCCACTGCCGCGCCAGCCATGTTCGCAGCAGCGGCGGAGCCCGGCGGGCGGGAGGCGAGAGGGGGGCGGCCGGCCCGCGCCCCCCCGGGCCGCCGGGCGCTCCGCGCCGGCCATGTTAACGCAGAGCCAGCGGCACAGCCCGCTGGCCGGTGCGGCGCCGGGCCGAGCCCGGGAGCGAAGTTTGCCGGCGCGGCTGCCCCCGGCGGGCACCAGCCGCCCGCCCCCCGTGGAGTCCGTCGCGGGCCGGGGAGCTCCCGGCTCCCTTCCAGCTGCTGCCGCCCAGCGCCGGGACGCGCACCGCCCGAGCCCAGAGCCCACAGCCCGCAGCCCGCAGCCGCCACTCTGCTCGCCCCGCCGCCAGAGCCGCAGCTGCCCGAACATCTGGCCTCGGGGACCCTGTGTTCCTGGCTGCGGCCCCGGGGGCGCCACGGGCCGGCGTCCGCCGAGGGAACCGACCCCCGAAAGCGGGGAGCTCGGAGAACGCGTTGGAAAAGTTGAAACACCTGAATTGCTTCTTCCTTCCCCGCTGCCTAGCAGGAGGGAAGGCGGAGGGGGCGGGAGGGGAGCGGGGAGGAGAGGCAGGGGGAGGCGGCGGCGGGCGCGCTCGCGGCGGCGCGGGCCGGAAAGTTGTGCGGGCGCTGCGGCGGCGGCGGCGGCGGCGGCGGCGGGCGCGGACGGTGCGAGACGTACCTGTATTGTTCGCTAGTCTGGGCAGCGCAGGGCACGACGCGCTGCTCAGCGCTCCCCAGCCTCGCGCTAGCTGCCTCCACGAGAGCCGCCTGATTGGCCAGCGGGCTCTGCCGTTTAAAACAGCCTCCTCGCCTGGCCATTGGCTGCGGGCCTCATGCATATTAAGCAGGCCCGGACGCCCATTGGGCGCGGCCTCTGGGATCATTCATTCAAACAGAACGACCGACAGGCGCTGGCTACCGAGGCTCAACTGGGAAAGAACCCGTCTCGCCTGCCCGCCCCACGCACCCCGACAGACCCCTACCCGAACCAAGCCGGGATCGCCAAGGGCTTAGAAGAGGTGGTCCGGCGATTCCCGGAGACCGCGGCCTCTGGCGTGGGAAGGGAAAGTCCAGCCCCGCCGCGCTGCCCTCTGCTCCGGCTGCACCGCGGCCTGGGCGCCCCTGGCCCACTGTCCGCTCCCCTGCCCGGGAAAACACCCCTGGGCCCACCACGGAGGGCCGATGGTAGGCCACCTGTACCCGGTTCCGCCGCCGCGCCGCGAGAGAAACGCGGTTGCAGCTCGCCCCTCATGCCTGGCGGAGGACAGCTGCTTCCTTGCCGAGACCTAGAGATTTGGGCCCTTGGATCTCGCTGCCCACCCGAAAGGCATCTGATTCCGCTTCTGCGTATCCTGCTCAACTAGCATCTTTCCACTAAATGCCAGAAAGTCTTTATTGGCGCCCGAAATTGCGGAACCAACGTACTAAAACAGGAAAACAAAGTTTGGCAAGAGCAGAAAAATTTGTGAGAAATTGTAGTTTTGTGGGCAAAGAATAACACTTCTTCTTACCCTTTTCACTGCCTCGATTCAGGCTCTCATTCTCTCTGCTCTCCTGACACACCCTAGAGCGAAGAATTAAAGCTTCGAGAATGAATGAGTGAATGAATGAAAGAATGGGATTTGACTTGGTCTCCACTTTGCCACTGGCTGATGGTATGGCCTTGATCTAGTCACTTCTTTGGGGATTCAGGCAATGTTTTTCAAAGTGTAGCAGCCGCAGTGTCACTTCTGTAAGGGATGTTCTGAAATTCGTGAGGACTGTGCCTGGTTGACTGGCAGGTGTTGCTGGGATTCAGTAACAGGAAGGAATGGCCAGGGATACTAAATATCCTACATTGCATAGACAGTCCCATGCAAGGAAGAAATATTTCCACTTCAAATGCGAGTATCAGCCCTATTTGGAAAGAAAGTATCTAAGGGTCCTTGTCTGGAAAGAATGGAAGGGTGAAAAAAAGAGCAGTTTAAAGATTGAGACCGGGCGCGGTGGCTCACACCTGTAATCCCAGCACTTTGGGAGGTTGAGGCGGGTGGATCATGAGGTCAGGAGATGGAGACCATCCTGGCTAACGCGGTGAAACCCCGTCTCTACTAAAAATACAAAAAATTAGCCGGGCGTGGTGGCACGCGCCTGTAGTCCCAGCTATTCGAAAGGCTGAGGCAGAAGAATCGCTTGAACCCGGAAGGCGGATGTTGCAGCGTGCCGAGATCCATCGATCGTGCCACTGCACTCCGTCAAAAAAAAAAAAAAAAAAAAATTGAAAGTTGGAGAAAATAATGCAAAGGAAGAGATGTCATGAGTTTGGTTTTTCTTTTCTTTGAAAGGCCAAGAGAGCCAGCTATTTATGAGTCCTATATTCAGAAATAAGCCCCATCAGAACATGAGTTTTCAAAATGCTGCTTCCAGAAACTAGGGCTGAGTTTGAGGTGTGCAAAGGATCTGGCCTGACAGGCCACCTGCCCCTTCACCCCTACCCACCTCTTGCCAACTCCTCTAAGCCTCCCAGCCAAGCCTGAGCCCCTGCAGCTGGTACTGTTGGCACCCATCATCAAGGTTCCAATCTAGATCAAAAGGCAAAGATAGAGGCCAGGCGTGGTGGCTCATGCCTGTAATCCCAGCACTTTGGGAGGCCGACGTGGGCAAATCACAAGGTCTGGAGTTTGAGACCAACCTGGCCAGTATGGTAAAACTCCGTCTCTACTAAAAATACAGAAAATTAGCCAGGTGTGGTGGTCCAAGCCTGTAATCCCAGCTACTCTGGAGCTGACGCAGGAGAACCACTTGAACCCAGGAGGCAGAGGTCGCAGCGAGCTGAGATTGCACCACTGCACTCCAGCCTGGGGAACAGAGCAAGACTCTGTCAAAAAGCAACAAGGCAAAGATAGTGCTGGTTTTGACAAGAGCAGGCAGGTATCAAGTCACTAACCCAGTTCCCCACTACAGACTCAGGAGTTCAGGGATCTTAAGGCCACCTCATCCATCCCTCCGCCCTGTCAGAGCCAGCTGAGTGTTGCCTGCCTTCTGCTTGCATACTTTCACTCATAGGGAGCTTACCATCTTCCTTCTTGGCAGTCCCTTCCATCTCCAGCCACTTCTGAGCCTTGAGGTCACCATCTCTACATGTTGTCATCCCTCACCCTTCAGAGAGTTCATGGCAGGCCAGGCCTTTTCTCCAGACAGACAGTCCCTCTCTGCTCCTTCTACAACCAGGTTCCCAGGGCCTGACATGCCCAAGCTACTCCCTCCTCCCTTGTCTCCCCAAGGCCCTGAGAGGAGCACGGTTTCCACAAGTGATCTGACCAATACCCCCCCTGTGCTAGAGCACCCTAGCTTCTCAAGGTTGCCAGGCCTTTCTAGACCAGATATTCAAGCTGGAGTCCAGCTACTGCCCAGCAACTGCCCACATTGGCAAGTGACACTTGGCACAGTTGGCAGGCACCACGGCAGGGGAACCAGGGTGGTGGGCCCTTGGGTGGATGACAAGGATCACACAAGCCCATGCCAACTCAGGAGTAGCACACGTATACATGTACTCACAGGTGGGCACACCCAGGACAGTCCCAGAGGCAGCAGCTTCAAGGGCAAACCAGAGAAATAAGAGCATCTCCCAATCCAAAGTGGCACCCAGACACCACCCCCAAGACCTCTGCTTCCCCGCCGCACTGCCCCAACCCTGCTTATTGACCATCTATTTCTGCTCACATACTTCGAAGGATGAAAGGCTGGCGCTTATGCACAGGAGGTATTTCCATCTATTGCCCAGGAAACTTTTCCATCCTGCTCTTAAGAAAGCTACCTCTTATATGGAGCTGAAGCACTTGGCCTGAAGCTAAACTACAAACTGGTCATTCTCAGAACCTCACAGAACATGACCATGACATCGCTGAGTGTCAGCGATCCAAAGATGGCTCCCTGCTCGTCCCCCTCCCCCCACCAGCCCACCAACCAATGGAGGCTCCTCACAGCCAGGTTTCTCCTTCACACCTCACTGTGTGTGGCACAGCCTGTGGCCCAATGGGCTCCTGCCTCAGCAGACACTCTCATGTACATGTATTGTATGTCTACTAATAAGTAACAGAAGGGAGACGAGATGTTGTAAGGGTATGGCTGGAAGGGACAAGACAAGAGGCTTTGGTTCTGTCACTGACTTCCTGGCATGTCTTTTCCCATGTCACCTGAGGTCTCTCAGCCTCAGGGTCCTCTATCAAAGGTGATCCCACCCGCCTCATCCACCCAGACTACTGCGAGTCTTGGTGGTGAGGGAGACTGAGTGAAAGCTGTCTGTTTGTCACCAGTCAGAGACCACCCAGGGGAGGCTTAAAGACTAGTTTGGAAGGTTAAAAAAAAAAAAAAAAGAAGAAAGAAAGAAAGAAAAGGTGACAGAAAGCCAGGGATACCTGGATACACCCTGGACTCAGGGAACCCAAAGCAGGCTGCCTCCTCTGCAGCAAAGCTCAGTGCCCGTTGGCTGGGGGGGACCTCCAGCAGCAGCGCCCAGGTCAACATGCAAGGGCTTGATGGAATGAAGGATACTCTAGGCCTCTGCCCAAGCCCTACCTGGAAACAGGCAAAGCCCATACACACAGGAGAACCTCAAACCAGAATCCCTTAAGCTGCTTGGCTGCCTAGAGAAGTTATAAAAACACTAAAAGTAAATAAGAAATGGGATGAAGTGTGGCAAATGCTATTTAAAGAGGGTTTCAGTTCCTATCAGTTCAAGGCCCCTAAAAGACTAAGGTGAATCCTCATTGTTCAAGAAAGATGAAACCCTGATCCCCTGACCCAACCCCTCCCCACTCACCCGATCCATCCACAGTCCACAAAGTCTTCATTTGGGTACCTTGGGTCAGGCCAGCCTCCTTTTAAGAATCACGCCTGTAGTCCAGGTGTGGTGGCGCACTCCTGTAATCCCAGCACTTTGGGAGGCCGAGGTGGGTGGATCACCTGAGATCAGGAATTTGAGACCAGCCTGGACAGTATGGCGAAACCCCATCTCCACTAAACATACAAAAATTAGCTGGTGTGTTGGTGGGCGCCTGTAATCCCGGCTACTCAGGAGGTTGAGGAATGAGAATTGCTTGAACCTGGGAGGCGGAGGTTACAGTGAGCCAAGATCATGCTACTGCACTCCAGCCTGGGTGACAGAGTGAGACTGTCTCAGGGGAAAAAAAAAAAAGAAAAGAATCACAACTGCAATCCCAGCACTTTGAGAGGCCAAGGCAGGAGGATCACCTGAGGCCAGGAGTTTGAGACTAGGCTGAGCAACGTAGGGAGACCCCCATATAAAAATATCAATGGAAGTGTAGCCAGAGTGGATATGGGGGGTAGGGGTGGAATGGGATTGTCGAATAACTTAAAATATATTAAGGGAAGCCAGGTGCAGTGCATGCACTTGTAGTTCCAGCTACTTGAGAGGCTGAAGTGGGAGGATTGCTTGAGCCCAGGAGCTCGAGACCAGCCTGGACAACACAGTGAGATCCCATCTCTAAAATATATATATGTGAACCAGACGAAGGGGCTCACATCTGTAATCCCAGCAGTTTGGGAGGCTGAAGTGGGAGGATCACTTGAGGCCAGGAGTTCCAGACCAGCCTGGGCAATATGGTGAGATCTTGTCTCAAAACAAAGTAATAGGCTGGGCGCGGTGGCTCACCCCTGTAATCCCAGCACTTTGGGAGGCGGAGGTGGGGAGGCTGAGGCACGAGAATCGCTTGAACCCGGGAGGCGGAGGTTGCAGTGAGCTGAGATCACGCCACTGCACGCCAGCCTGGGGTAGAGTGAGACTCTGTCTCCGAAAACAAACAAACCAAATACAACAAAAAACAAACAACAACACAAAGAAATAAAATAAAATTATGTATCTATATATGTATTAAAGGAACTTGCTGTGAGGCCCTACAATCAAACAAGATCTTTCAATATGGGACCCGAGCCTTTGTAAATGGCGGGTCTGTAAGTGCAGATCTTCAGGGATAGGGACTGCTTACCTCCTGTGAACCCCTTCACCACCAGGAGCCTCCTCTCGCCCCTCCGCGTTACCCGGCCTCCGGGCCTCCCCTCCCCATCTGCGCTTTGGTGGGAATTGCATTCATCTCGACTTGCTTTTCCCATGGAGGGGAAAATCTTCTCAGAGGTGGTTCTCTGCTACAATGGAGCTGTAGAGCTGCCCGCTGGGAACACTCTCCCAGGCCCTCCAACGCAGCCTCCTCGTGGCACAGAGGGCCCAGCGGCCTGAGGATTTGCCCAAGTCCCCACATGGATCCGTGTCTCAGCCAGGGCGGGAACTCTGGTCTCTTGACCTTTAACTTAGTGCCACACTTGCCCTGCTCCTGATAACTCAGCTCCACTGTGGGTGCCACGGCCTTTGGTGAACTGTCGAGAGCAGCCAGCGACCTCGAAAAGAGGCTTCCTGGTTCCAAACAAACAGCTGCCGAGAGAGACCCGCGGGGATCCCGGCGGCTGAAGCCCGCCTGCGCCACCTCTCTCACCCACACCGCACAGTTCAGGCCGCGGGGACCTAGAGCCGCAACGGCGCCTAGGGCCCCAGATGGCGCGGGCGTCTGCATTTCTTTCTTTTCTTTTTCTTTTCTTTTTTAGACGTAGTTTCACTCCTGTCGTCTAGTCTGGAGTGCAGGGGCGCCGTCTTGGCTCACTGCAACCTCCGCCTCCTGGTTTCAAGCGATTCTCCTGCATCGGCCTCCTGAGTAGCTGCTATCACAAGAGCCCACCACCGCGCCCGGCTAATTTTTTTTTTTTTTTTAAGACAGTCTCGCTCTGTCGCCCAGGCTGGAATGCAGTGGTGCGCGATCTTGGCTCCCTGCAACCTCCACCTCCCGGGTTCAAGTGATTCTCCTGCCTCAGGCTCCCGAGATTACAAGCAGCCGCCACCACGCCCGGCTAATTTTTGTATTTTTAGTAGAGACAGGGGTTTCACTATGTTGGCCAGGCTGGTCTTGACCTCCTGACCTCGTGATCTGCCCGCCTCGGCCTCCCAAAGTGCTGGGATTACAGGCTTGAGCCACCGCGCCCGACCCAATTTTTGTATTTTCAGTAGAGACAGGGTTTTGCCATGCTGGCCAGGCTGATCTCGAACTCCTGAACTCAGGTGATCCACCCGCCTTGGGCTCCCAAAGTGTTGGGATTACAGGCGTGAGCCACCGCACCCGGCTGGCGGCTGTCTGCATTTCACTTGAAGGCTGCGCCCGTGGCCACTCCAGACTTCCCTTATCCCCTCCCGGCCACCCCCAGAGGGCTAAAGAGGCGGGAAAGGAGCCATCAGAGAGGCTCCCTGCCACACACAGCACTGCCTTAGCCCCGGACTGAAGGCGCAGCCTCTCCCGAGTCCTCAAGAGAAAGGAGCGCGGAAGCCAGGGCTGTTCAGCATGACACAGGCCTCTTTAGCAGCGTCAGCGCCACCACGTCCCTGCTCCGGGCTCCTTTCATATTGAATGAAAAGCGGGAAGTGGGTCAGTGACCAAAGGATTGCCTACTTTTTACTCTCCACGCCGGTGCCTTGCGGGAATACAATCCTAATCTACAAAAACCCATCAAGGGCCAATGACGTGCCAGGCAGGTCGGGGCCTGTGGAGACGATGGAGGTGAAACTGAAGCGCCCTGGCCCTTCTAGACACCGGCCTCCCTCGGAGGAGGGGAAGGGAACCGAAGGGAGGGGACGCTCCACTGGGTTAGCTCCCATCGGCCCCCTCGTTACTGAACCGCCCTGCCCTGTCCCGCCTTGAAGTCTTCACCACGCTGTTGAACTACCCGGTTTAGATTCTCACCTCCGAGCCCGCATCCCATCCAGAAGGCCTGCACACGCAGCAGGCTGTGGTCCCCACCCCCCAGCCACACGAGTTTCCAACTGGCTGGTGACAGACCCTTCTGTGTCTGCCCCGTGTAATGTGTAATGCAAAGGTACAAGTGGTTTCTCTTTACCTGAACCAAAGGATTCCTGCGGTGGGGAGAGGCGGAGCCACTCTCTAAACGGGATTGCAGTTGCCATTTTAAAATGCTCCTCATTCCCTCTTTCTGGGGCTAGCTTCTTTTTTTTTTTTTGAAGATGGGGTCTCACTCTGTCTCCCAGGCTGGAGTGTGGAGTGCAATGGCGGGATCTCACTCACTGCGACCTCCACCTCCCAGGTTCAAGCAATTCTCCTGCCTCAGCCTCCGGAGTAGCTGGGATTACAGGTGCACGCCATCCCACCCAGCTAATTTTCATATTTTTAGTAGAGATAGAGTTACGCCATGTTGGCCAGGCTGGTCTCAAACTCCTAACCTCAGGTGATCCACCCACCTTGGCCTCCCAAAGTGCTGGGATTACAGGTGTGAGCCACCACACCCAGCCTGGGCCTGATGCTTATCATTAAAAGGGGCGCAGGAGTTGCTCTCTGCGGTCTCTTACGGCATCAATATTCTTGACACTGCTGGTGGGGCTTCGCGAAGATGCCCCCAAGGCAACAGCACTCACCTCCACCCACCCCCACTGCCCCCCCCCCGACAAAATAAACCACACAAACAGGAAACAGCTCTGATAGGTGGCCTTGCAAAGGTCCTTTATGTATGACTCTAAAAAGGACGGCATTTGTCATGACCATAAGTGTCAGTCCCTCTTCCCCAATTTCACTCAGCCCTGGACACAGTGGTCAGACGGGTCCTGCTAGGTCAGCCCTTGTCCCTCCTCAGGGGGCTGGGATGAAGGAAGTCTAGCATGGACCCAGGACGCAGCTATTGGGTGAAATGTAGATAGCCTGGCCCTGGGGCCCGAGGCACTCTGGGTACATAGAGGTGGGGCTCAGGATGCTTTGGGGGCTCCTCATCTCTTCAGGGGAAGCTCCGGCCTTCCCAATGGCCCTCAAAAGTCTGCACAGGTTGCCCCCCAGCGCACACGCGTGATTCAACCTCACTCAGGAACAGCCACCTCAGGACCTTGCTACCTTGCTACTTGCCCTGCCCTCTGCCTGGGACACGTTCCCACGCATGTACTCCGACTGTGCCCTCACCTCCCTTCCATCTTTGCTCAAATGTGTCACCTTCCCTGAGCACCCTATTGCGAATCGAAATCCATGCCTGCCTCTCTTTTCCTTGCTGGTTTTTCCACACGCAATCCACGCCCGCTATGGGGCTGCACCCTCACAACGGTGATCTGGCTCCCCAGGAGACAGTGAGCGCCATGAGGGCAAGTCAGCTGTGTTTTCCACTGGGTCCCCCTATGTGGCATAGAACAGGCATTTCATTAAAATTTGTTGGACAAGTGAATGTGTTTTCCATTGACCTTGACCACTCCCCTACCATGTTCTAAGTAGGCCCCAGGGGAAGAGAACTTCCAGAGATTCCCAAGGCTCACTCCCCACCCTCCAGAAACTTGGAATGGAGGGAGGACAGACACACCCGCAATGGAATGTGCAGGAAATAAATGCCAATGCCAAACAGAGGGACACACAAGCAGAGCCAGCAAAGACTAACAGGAAGGCTTCATGTCTGATTGTAGGTGGCATGGGGTCTGGGAAGGCTTTATGAACAAAATAGGTAATTTTGAAATGGACGAAAAGACCTGGGCGTGGTGGCTCACACCTGTAATCCCAGCAGTTTTGGAGTCCGAGGCGGGCAGATCACAAGGTCAAGAGATCAAGATCATCCTGGCCAACATGTGAAAACCTATCTCTACTAAAAATACAAAAATTAGCTGGGTGTGGTGGTGCATGCCTGTAGTCCCGGCTACTTGGGAGGCTGAGGCAGGAGAATCGCTGGAACTCGGGATGCAAAGGTTGCAGTGAGCTGAGATCGTGCCCCTGCACTACAGCCTGGCAACACACCAAGACTCCATCAAAAAAAAAAAAAAAAAAAGAAAGCGAGAGAGAAATGGATGCACAGGGTTAGTGAGATTTCCATGAGCAGTAAACGAGCCAGGCTGTGAGCAAGTTTACTGGACTGGTGGGAGGACTCTATGGCTGGGATGGTCAAGGGAGGGGTGCAGTGAGACCTGCTCTGGGGACATAGAGGTGGGGCACAGTCTGGACAGACCAAGGCTGTTCCTGGCAGAGGTTGTCATCCACTGCTTCTCACCAACAGAAAATGGGAAGCCATGACAGGACTTTTCTTGGAAAGAGACAGGATCTCAGGCTGGGCGCAGTGGTTCAACGCCTGTAATCCCAGCACTTTGGGAGGCAGAGGTGGGCGGATCACTTGAGGTCAGGAGTTCGAGACCAGCCTGGCCAACATGGTAAAACCCTGTCTCTACCAAAAATACAAAAATTAGTTGGGTGTGGTGGCTCATGCCTGTAATCCCAGGTACTCTGGAGGCTGAGGCAGGAGAATAGATTGAACCCAGGAGGCGGTAGTTGCAGTGAGCCGAGATCACACCACGGCACTCCAGCCTGGGTGCAGAGCAAGACTCCATCTCAAAAATAAATCAATACATAAACAAATAAAAATAATAAAGAGGTGGTCGGGCGCAGTGGCTCATGCCTGTAATCCCAGCACTTTGAGAGGCCAAAGCAGGCAGATCACTTAAGGTCAGAAGTCCGAGACCAGCCTGACCAACATAGTGAAACTGAGTCACGGTCCTGCCTGTCTCTGTAGACTCTTGTCTCTTGTTCACCTTTTTTTTTTTTTTTTTTTGAGAGACGGAGTCTTGCTCTGTCAACCAGGCTGGAGTGCAGTGGTGTGATCTCAGCTCACTGTAACCTCCACCTCCCAGGTTCAAGTGATTCTCCTGCCTCAGCCTCCCAAATAGCTGGGACTAGAGGCGCGCACAACCACACCTGGCTAATTTTTGTATTTTTAGTAGAGATAAGGTTTCTCCATGTTGGACAGGCTGGTCTCGAACTCCTGACCTCCAATGATCTACCCTCCTCGGTCTCCCAAAGTGCTGGGATTACAGGCACGAGCCACGGCGCCCAGCCAGTTTCTCCATTTTCACAATGAGCCTTGTAATAGTACCTACTTCATAAATGGTGGGGACTAAACAAATTAATATATATTAAACACTTAGAGCAATGCTTGGCACAAAAATAAGTGCCCAAGAAACGTTTGCTGTTCTGACAGGGTCACCTTTGATTTGACTCTGAATTCTTCAGACAGTGCAGAAGAGCAGCTGTTAAAGGATAATCCAAACCTCAGTGGCACAAGCTTTAAGCTGTGTTTGTCTACAACCAAGAGAGAGTTGCCTTTGCTGGGAATTGCATCTTCCCTAGCAAATCACCTCTCTGGGTGTTTGGCAATACAGCAAGATAGCTGTGTTGCCAAAACCAAACCAAGAAAGGTACAGTAGAAGGACTAGTAACCCAGGAGCCAGAGGATGCGGCTCTGCTCTCTGCTTTTCTACAGCTTCAAGAGGCTTTGGCAAATCCCTGAGCTTCGCTGGTCCTGAGTTTCCCCTTCTGTGCAGTCAGCGAGTTGCACTAGATACTGGATCATCTCCAGGGCCTTTTCTTGTACTGATAGTCACTGGAGCATAAGCTCCTTAAAGGAGAACACAAATTGTGTTTTGTTTTGGTCTGGTTTTCCTCCTGATGTTTCCCAGACGCCTTGAAGAAAGCCCATTGTATATGCCCAATGAATAGTTGCTGAATGAATGAATGAAGACGCTGTGATTCTAAGGTCTTGTAGTGAAGTGGAACAGGTGTGGTTTGTTTTTGTTTTTGGGTTTTGTGGTATTTTTGAGACAAGGTCTCACTCTCTCACCCAGGCTGAAAGTGTAGTGGCATGATCACAGCTCACTGCAACCTCAAACTCCTGGGCCCAAGTGATCCTCCCATCTCAGTATCTGGGACTACAGGGCTGTGCCACCACACCCGGCTAATTTGAAAACGTATGTTTGTATTCGTAAACAGATGTCTTTTATTTGGTAATCATCTTTTCTAGTGATTCTGGACAGCTTGGTGTCAGATTCACTGTGCCTCTCAGGTCAGCCTGCCTCAAAGTGTTTCAAGAAGAAACCTTTCTTATAAACATGATTTATCTAAACTATCATCTCAACTTTCCATTTACTTTTGGTTATGTTTTCACCTGGTCTGCATAATTCACTGGTTATCAGAGAAAAGGACAATCAGATAAAATGATAAGATGAAGGAACTATAAACAGAAACAGCAAATGGCCCAATTCAAAGCAGAGAACATGATGTGAATGGTAATGATGCCACCTTGCATTTTGTTCCTTAACAACAGTTTGCCTGGCGCTTACGTGTCTACTGTCTGAATTGCACCCCCTAATGATCATGAGGGATGTTTTGGCATATTTCGGAAAAACTGAAAACCAGAGGAGGCAACTGTTTTGTCCAAGTATACCAGGCCATCTGCGGGAAAACTGGAGCTCTGCCTCTCTGTCGTTTTCTTTTTCTTTTTTTTGAGACAGGATCTCACTCTTTTGCTCAGGCAGGGGTGCAGGGGTGCAATCAGTTCATGGCACCCTCGAGCTCCTGAGCTCCAGTGACCCTCCCCTCTCAGTTTCTGTAACAGGCTTTACTGCCTGGTTGTTTTCAGTAAGCAAACAAGGAGAGGGTTGGATGCACGGAGGGCATTTCCAGTGTCAGCGACCGTTCAGGACTCTTCTGCCTCCAGACAGCCAGAGAAAAGGGCAGCAAGGGTGAAAGGGCCTGAGGGCAATTGCTGAGGTCATCAGATACATGACCTGCGCACCTCAGTGTGTCCCAAACTAAATTCCCCAACCTCTGCCCTTGCCTCCATATACGTGCTTAGAGAACGGCACCATCATCCCCGCAGCGTCCCGCCTGGCTCTTCCCTCTCCATCACTTCCTGGATCCAGGCTACCAGCAAAACCTGAACATATCTGAATCCACCGCTCCTCCCCACCTATCAAGCAGTGATCGTCTATCTCTCTCTCCCCTAACTGGTCTCCCTGCTCAACTATCTCCTACCATCTAGAGGAAACTTTTTACTTTTTAAATTTTTTTTATTATTTTTATTTATTTATTTATTTTGAGACAGAGTCTCTCTTTGTCGCCAGGCTGGAGTGCAGTGGTGTGATCTCAGCTCACTGCAACCTCCACCTCCTGGGTTCAAGCAATTCTCCTGTCTCAGCCTCTCGAGTAGCTGGGACTACAGGCGGGTGCCACAACGCTTGGCTAATTTTTTGTATTTTTAGTAAAGACAGGATTTCACCATGTTGTCCAGGATGGTTTCAAACTCTTGACTTCGTGATCCGCCCACATCAGCCTCCCAAAGTGCTGGGATTACAGGTGTGAGCCACCGCGCTCGGCCAATTTTTATTTTTAATTTTTTGTAGTGACAGGGTATTCCTTTGTTGCTCAGTTTGGCCTCAAATCACCTGGCTTTAAGAAATCCACCCACTTTGGCCTCCCAAAGTGCTGAGATTACAGGTATGAGCCCCCATGCCTGGCTGAATTTTTATAAATGCACATTTTTCTGTCTTGTTTAAAATTCTAGCCAGGTGCAGTGACTCACACCTATAATTCCAGCACTTTGGGAAGCCGAGGTGAGTGGAGCACCTGAGGTCAGGACTTTGAGACCAGCCTGGCCAACATGGTGAAACCCCATATCTACTAAAAATACAAAAATTAGCTGGGTAGGTGGTGCGTGCCTGCAGTCTCAGCTACTCAGATGGCTGAGGTAGGAGAATCACTTGAACTCAGGAGGCAGAGGTTGCAGTGAGCTGAGATCACGCAATTGCACTCCAGCCTGGGTGACACAGTGAAAATCCATCTCAAAAAATAAAATAAAATAAAACAAAATAAAATAAAATAAAATCCTTCATAACTCTTCATCACCTTGAGAGAAAGCCACAGAAAGAGTCTTCAAGGTAGGGCACAGTGGCTCATGCCTGTAATTCCGGCATTGGGAGACTAAAGTGAGATGATTGCTTGAGCCCAGGAATTCAAGACCAGCCTGGGCAACATGGCAAAACCCCATTTCCACAAAAAATAAAATAATTAGCTAGGTGTGGTGGCACATGCCTGTAGTCCCAGCTCCTTGGAGGCTGACGTGGGAGGATCACTTGAGCCTGGAAGATTAAGGCTGCAGTGAGCTATGATTGTACCATTACACTCCAGCCAGGGCGACAGAGACATTGTCTCAGAAAAAAAAAAAAATACCCTCCAAGATTCATTACCAGCCAGGTTCCTGCCTCCAACCTCCCCGACCTGCCAATTGCACACACAGATTTACTGATTCATCTCAGCACTTCTCTGCCTCCAAGCATTTTGCTCACATTATTCCTGAGGGCCAGAATGCCCTTTCTCCTTCATTTCTATGGAGATTCTGCTTACTCTTCAATCTCAAACATCGTCTTCCTCCTGAGGCCTCCGTGATGCCAATGCCTGCCTTAGGTTGAGATGAGCCATCACAAGAACACAGCATTTGATTGGCAGCTCTGCAAGCTGAGGGTGGGCTGGGTGTTTCAGGTGGTTTTGTCCCTGCCTAGCTCCTCCAGCAGACCTGGAGGCCCCCACACTGGGAACCACCTCCCAGAGCTCTCTAACCACCCATTGGCCTACAGAGGCTTTGTTCCTTACTAGGAACTCGCAGTAAAATTCGAACAGAATTGAATTCGCTTGCCGGTGTTCAGGGATGAGGGCAGCATCATTCCCTAATAAGTGCAGCAACCTAAAAGCTCTGAGGGAAAAAAAAGGATGAAGAGAGAGAAAGAAAGATCTGCAGTGGCCTTGCTGCGGCTGCTGCTGCGGTGGCCTCTGGGAAGTGCCTCCCACCAGCTTTCTGCCTTTAATCTTAAGAACTGGGTGATACTAATGATGATGATAAGCTAGGGATTCCACGGAAAGCCAGCTTCTGGAACACTTGACTGGGGGATCTGGAGGGAAGAGAGTACCAAATCAGGCATCGCCCTCTCTCCTCTAGATCTTGCTCCACTAACGTGGCTCCTGATTATGTGATGAGCTCAGCATATGTTGCTAGCTAATTTAAATATTTATGGTTGGTTTTCAAATCAGCTCTTAACATGCCAGAGTGTTGAGACTCTATGAATCATAGAACTTTCCAGGTGGAAGGACCATTAGCATCAAATGTAAACTTTTCCTTTTCTAGATAGGGAACTGAGTCCTGGGGAGGGCCAGGAGCTGACTCAAGGTCACATAGATGTTAGTGGCAGAGCTGGGCCTAGAACCCAGGGCTTCTGTCTTACAGCCCAGGACTCTGCTCACTGCACCACACTGCCTGCCTCCCTCACCAAAGTGAGAACTGGAAAACCTCTGATGCTTTGGAGCACACTCCAAACTCCTTGATGCCAATGCCTGCCTTAGTTTGAAATGAGCCATCACAGCAACACAGCGTTTGATTGGCAAGCATATTGGTGTGTTCGTTGTGAGCTGCGTTGGTTGTGAGCATGTTTATACGGCATCAAGGGAAAACAAGGCACATCATTCTCTAGGAAAGGAAATAAAGGAAGTGAATGTAGATGGTGAGATAGTTCACTTAAGCCTGAGAGAAGTACATGTGATCTCCCACCAGCTCACCTGTCCCCTACCCCAGCAAAGCCACCCCATAGGGGTAGTGCCATTCCTGTTTACCTGAGTATATGAACTGGCCTTTGGAATATACCACTCTGCCCCTCCCTCCAAAATAGCGAGGGTGGGGAGAGACTTCTCAGGCCCTGCTGATGGATCTTGCTTTTCCCAAGCCTCTAATTTTGTTTTTTTGTAGAGATGGGGTCTCACTTTGCTGTCCAGGATGGTCTCCAACTCCTAGGCTCAAGTAATCCTCCCACCTCAACCTCCCAAAGTTCTGGGATTATAGTTATGAACCGCAGCACCTGGCCTCCCAAACCTCTTGATAAATTTGTATCGATGAGTACCCTACCAACTGCACTTCACCTCCAGAAACTCAGAATGATACAACAGCCTTACAGAATGAGACTTTGAGCAGCCTAAATATAACTGAGTCCTGGCGAGGATGCGTCCTGGTGGGGCTATGTCCTGGTGGGCCTATAGTCTTGTCATATTGTCTTCAGAGCTTTGGATACAAAATTGTACTGAGGGCACGTGGTGGGTGCAGAGGTCAAAAGCACAGGCTTCCAGCCTGGACAACGTAATGAGAGTCTGCCTCTGCAAAAGATGAAAAAATTAGCTGGGTGTGGTGGTGCACACTGTAGCTGTAGTTCCAGCCACTCAGGAGGCTGAGGTAGGAGGATTACTTGAGTCCAGGAGGTTGAACCTGCAGTGAGCCATGATTACACCACTGCATTCCAGCATGGGCAACAGAACAGAGACTCTGTCAAAACACAAAAAATAAAAAAAATAAAACATACAGGCTTTGGAGTCAGAGCAACCTGGGTTTATGCCTCAACTCTGTCTGTTTCTAGCTGAGCACCCTTGGGCTGCTTGTTGACCCTCTCTGTATCTCAGTTTCCTCACTAGGAAAATGGGTCTGCTGATACCCACTTCACAGAATTATTGTCAGAATTGTAGGGAAAAACTGTGGAGTGCACTATATTGTGGTCCAGGCACATAGAAAGCATTCAATAAATGTGATTGTTCCAGAAATTGAAATACTGTGAGATCTCTCTCTCTTTTTTTTTTTTTAGATGAAGTCTCGCTCTGTCACCCAGGCTGGAGTGCAGTGGCATGATCTCAGCTCACTGCAACCTTCCCCCTCCCAGATTCAAGCGATTCTTCTGCTTCTGCCTCTCGAATAGCTGGGACTACAGGCACCCACCACTATGCTCAGCTAATTTTTTGTATTTTTAGTAGAGACGGGGTTTCACTGTGTTTGACAAGCTGGTCTCGAACTCCTGACCTTGTGAAATACCCGCCTTGGCTCCCAAAGTGCTGGGATTACAGGCATGAGCCACTGTGCCTGGCCCAACGGGTGATCTTTTATTCTATTTCTTTTTTTTTTTTTTGGAGGTAAAGTCTCTTTAAAATTTTCTATTTCTTTATACTATTTGATACTAATCAGGAATTACTTTTACATCCAGAAAAAATTGAGTATAAAGGGAGAAATAAAACTATGCAACAAAACATTTTTCAAATAGATCCCAGAAGGTACAGGTACCTGTGAGG
This sequence comes from Cheracebus regulus, assembly GCA_963574635.1. Taxonomy (NCBI): domain Eukaryota; kingdom Metazoa; phylum Chordata; class Mammalia; order Primates; family Pitheciidae; genus Cheracebus; species Cheracebus regulus. The sequence goes on from CAUYQU010038446.1 coordinate 34,401, forward strand.
TAATTCTGAGGATCTGGAGGGCCTCACAGATGTTATCCCCATTATCAGAGGGTGCACAGCATGTCACCAGGTCACAGGGTAGAGGAAAGAGCTTAAGCTGGGAGGCAGGTATCAAACTTGTGATCCTAACCTGTACCCTGGGCCAGAATTCCATGTTTCTCTTTTTATTTATTTATTTTATTTATTTTTATTTTTTAAAGATGGGGTTTCACCACGATGGCCAGGCTGGTCTTGAGCTCCTGACCTCAGGTGATCCACCCACCTCAGCCTCCCAAAGTGCTGGGATTACAGGCGTGAGCCACCATGCCCGGCCCATGTTTCTCTTTATATTGCCCTGTGGTTATGCATGGTGAATGCTATCTTGCGGCAGCAAGGTCAACCAAAGCAAAACCAAAACCAACTCATAATTTCCACTAGACTTTTTTCTTTTTTCTTTTTTTGAGACAGGGTCTCCCTCTGTTGCCGAGGCTAGAGTGCAGTGGTGCGATCTCGGCTCACTGCAACCTCCACCTCCCAGGTTCAAGCAATTCTCATGCCTCAGCTTCCCAAGTAGCTGGGATTACAGGTATGTACCACCATGCCCAGCTAAATTTTGTATTTTTAGTAGAGAACAGTTTTTGCCATGTTGGCCAAGCTGGTCTCACACTTCTGGCCTCAAGTGATTCATCTGCCTCAGTCACCCAAAGTGCTAGGATTACAGGCATGAGCTGCCGCACCCAGCCTCCACTAGACTTTAACAGAAATAAAAAAAAACATCTCAGTAGGATAGGGTGTGGTGGCTCATGCCTTTAATCCCAGCACTTTGGGAGACTGAGACAGGCAGATCACTTAAGGTCAAGGGTTTGAGACCAGCCTGGCTAACATGATGAAACCCCGTTTCTGCTAAAAATACAAAAAATTAGCCAGGCATGGTGGTGTGCACCTGTAATCCCAGCTACTAGGGAGGCTGAGGCAGGAGAATCGCTTGAACCTGGGAGCTGGAGGTTGCAGTGAGCTGAGATCATGCTATTCACTCCAGCCTGGGCAACAAGAGCGAAAGTCCGTCTCACGCACCCACAAAATCTCAGCTCAGGCAGGGTTCTCAAATCCACAATCTTTCATGATGAAGGAGTAAAGTTTGGGTTTTTAATTCCCGAGTTAAATAAAAAGTAATGCTCTACTTTTAGGGTTTTTGTTTGTTTTTGAGAAGGAGTCTCACTCTGTCGCCTAGGCTGGAGTGCAGTGGCATGATCTTGGCTCACTGCAACCTCCGCCTCCTGAGTTCAAGCAATTCTCCTGCCTCAGCCTCCCGACTAGCTAGGATTACAGGTGTCCACCACCACGCCTGGCTAATTTTTGGATTTTTAGTAGAGAAGGGATTTCACCATCTTGGCCAGGCTGGTCTTGAACTCCTGACCTCGTGATCCACCTGCCTCAGCCTCCCAAAGTGCTGAGATTACAGGCGTGAGCCACTGCGCCCAGCCTACTTCTAGGTTCTTTAAGACATGAGAACATAGAGAAAGCTATTGAGATAGGAATTATTTGGGAGAAGGGGGATCTTAGAACCTTATTTTTGAAAGGGCCTGCGGTAGGCTACAAATTGGTCCCCCAACAGAGATCCACTTTCTAGTCACCAAAACCTGTGCGTGTTAACTTATTTGTTGTTGTTGTTGTTTCCTCTCTCTTATCATTACCCACAAGTATGTTAACTTAAATGGCAATAAATAAATAAATCATCAGGTTCCTGTAGATGTGATCACGTTTAGGATCTTGAGATGGGGACATTATTCTGGATTATCTGGGTGGGTCCTAAATGCAACACATACATCCTTATAAGGGAGGCAGAGAAAGATCTGATGCACAGAAGAGAAGGTGATACCTGGAGCAGAGAGAGATTTGAAGATGCTGGTCTTAAAGATTGGAGTGATGCGACCACAAGCCAAGGGATGTAGGAAGGAAGTTGCCAGAAGCTAGAAGACACAAGTAATGGATTCTCCCCTAGAGCTTCCAGAGAAAACAGGGCCCTGCCAGCACCTTGGTTTCAACCCAGTGATACTGATTTTACACTTCTGGCCTCCAGAACTGTGAAAGACTAAACATTCCTGTTGTTCAAAGCCCCCTAGCTTGTAGTACTTTGTTATGGCAGCCCAGGAAACTAACACAGGGTCCTTAGAGTTCATCTTGTCCAAGGTATGGTTTTTTCTGTTTGTTTTTTGAGACAGACTCTCACTCTGTTGCCCAGGCTGAAGTACAGTGGTGCAATCATGGTTCACTGCAGCCTCAACCTCCCGGGCTTAAGCAATCCTCCCACCTCAGCCTCCTAAGTAGCTGGGATCACAGTTGGGCACCACCACGCCCAGCTAATTTTGTTTTGTTTTTAGTAAAGACACAGTCCCAATATGTTGCCCAGGCTGGTCTCAAACTCCTGGGCTCAAGCAATCCTCCTCAGCCTCCCAAAATGTTGGGATTACAGGCGTGAACCACCATGCTCAGTCTCTAATGATTTTCTTAGCACCAAAATAAATTACTTTTCAAACGAAACCATTGCCTATAGAGACTACAGATGAAAACAGAGGAGTGATGATTGAAAAAGGAGGTACAGAGCCCCACCTCTTAAATCCCCTCAATGGTGGCTCCTGAAGCACCTCCCAGGACCTTCCACCAACAGAGTGTGAAAACACGCGTCTAGTTCCAACCTCATTGTACAGACGAATAAGTTGAGCCTCTAGCGACTGAGTGATTGGCTGAAGGCCTCCCTTAGCAGGCAGCAAGGAACATTTATAGGGAGGAAAACAAGGCAAGTTACTCCTACTTCCTCTCTCATCTTCTCTTGCCTGGTTTGGCCAAATCCCTGTCTCCCAAGCAAACAAGTAAGAATACGTTGCTGTCTCAAGATGAATTTTGTTTTTAGCACTAGTTTCAGTTTTGAATGGGGACTGCTGTGTCAAATATGGCAAGGCTCAAATGAAATATTTGCTCATGAAGAGCACAGACCTGGAGCTGGCTCTTAAGCATTTTCGGAGGTGAAAAACGACTGCCTATTCCTCACCTGTATTTGCAAATTGAGTCTCATGGGTATGATTGCAACAATGGGGGTGAGGAGGTGGACAGGAATGAATAGCAAAGTTAAGTAGCTGTCGGTGAACCCAGAAACATGAATCCCTAAGTGGATCAAGAAGAGCCCAGACAAGAGCACAGCTGAATGCCACATCAGATTTTTTTTTGCTGTTGTTAGATTTTAAAATACTGAAGGTCAGTTCTGCTAAAGGCCTTCATGGAGGATAAACAAAAGGTTACAATAAAATATTACTCCCCTTTTCCCTCTGGCCTTGGTACTAACAGACAAGGCATTAAAAGTCAGGTTTTCTTTCCTCCCCAAGCATAGTCAAGATAAAATGGCATTCTCTTTCTTTCTTTCTTTCTTTTTTGAGACGGAGTCTCACTCTGTCACCCAGGCTGGAGTGCAGTGGTGCGATCTTGGTTCACTGCAACCTCCACCTCCCGGGTTCAAGTGATTCTCATGCCTCAGCCTCCCACCTTGGCCTCCCAAAGTGCTGGTATTATAGGTGTGAGCCACCATGCCCAGCCTAATGATTGTATTTATTTATTTATTTATTATTTTTTTGAGATGGAGCCTCGCTCTGTCACCCAGGCTGGAGTGCAGTGGTTCAATCTCTGCTCACTGCAACCTCTACCTCCTGGATTCAAGTGATTCTCCTGCCTCAGCCTCCAGAGTAGCTGGGATTACAGGTGCACACCAGCACGCCCGGCTAATTTTGTATTTTTAGTAGAGGCAGGGTTTCACCATGTTGGCCAGGCTGGTCTCAAACTCCTGACCGCAAGCAATCTGCCCACCTCAGCCTCCCAAAGTGCTGGGATTGCAGGTGTGAGCCACTTCACCTGGAAGATAGTATTTCCTTTTTTTCTTTTTTTCTTTTCTTTTTTTTTTTTTAGATGGAGTTTCATTCTTCTTGACCAGGCTGGAGTGCAATGGCGCGATCTCGGCTCACTGCAACCTCCACCTCCTGGGTTCTAGTGATTCTCCTGCCTCAGCCTCCCGAGTAGCTGTCATTACAGGGGTGCACCACCACACCTGGCTAATTTTATATTTTTAGTAGAGATGGAGTTTCGCCACGTTGGTCAGGCTGGTCTCGGATTCCTGACCTAAGGTAATTCACCCATCTCAGCCTCCCAAAGTACTGGGATTACAGGCATGAGCCACCACGCCTGGTACAGATGGCATTTTCAAAGAGAACTTTACAAGGAACTCCGGGGAACCTGATGGGGCATTAAACAAACAAGATCCAACCCTTCTCCAGGTGTTAAAAATGGCTGAACATTTACCAAACTGTTCAGAATTCACGACCGTTTAGATGCCTATTTCCACTGGCCTCATCCCTGCTACTTGACCAAGTGGCATTGAGAGAAGTATTGCATCTGGAAAGGGGAAGGGTGTATTCCGAGAATGAATAGAATAATGAGAAGCCTAAGCAAGAGCAGTGGGCGAGCCAACAATGTCAGCTGCCGGCTCAAGCCACTGGGAGGGAACACTCAGTGCAGCAGATGTCACACAACTGGCAGGCGATGGCACATGGCATTAGTGTGGCTTCCTTTGTTCCTTGGTGTTGCTAGGGAGGATGTCCTCCCTCCATTCTGGAGGCCACATGGTTCCACCCTCCCCAAACAGTAGGGAAGGATGAAGGTTCCTGGCTGCCACCCACTGCTGTTACAACTGAAGGAACAGTATGTCTTTTTGTTTGTTTGTTTATCTTGAGACAGAGTATGGCTCTGTCGCCCACACTGAAGTGTAGTGGCACCATCATGACTCACTGCAGCCTTGACCTCCCGGGTTCAAGAGATCCTTCCACCTCAGCCTCCTGGGTAGGTGGAACTTCAGGCATGTGCCGCCATGCCTGGATAATTTCCTCCCCGCTTCCTCCACAGATGGAGTCTTGCTCTGTCACCCATGCTGGAGTGCAGTGACGCAGTCTCGGCTCACTGCAACCTCCTCCTTCCAGGTTCAAGCTATTCGCCTGTCTCAGCCTCCAGAGTAGCTGGGATTACAGGTGTGTGCGACCACACCCAGCTAATTTTTGTATTTTTCGCAGAAATGGGGTTTCACTATCTTGACCAGGCTGGTCTCGATCTCCTGACCTCAGGTGATCCACCTGCCTCAGCCTCCCAAAGTGCTGGGATTACAGGCGTGAGCCACTGCACCCAGCCTATGCCCTGATAATTTTAAAAAAAAATTTTTTTTAAATTTTTTTGTTAGACAAGTTATTATCTGCTATGTTGCGCAAGCTGGAGGACAATGTGTCTTTTTGAAAAACACACCAGGCACCTCCAGAGGTGGCCAGCTTTCCCCAGAAAGGACCTCTCACAGAGTTTTTCTTTTTCTTTTTCTTTTTTTTTCTTTTTTTTTTTGGCTTTCAGGTAATGTTGCTTTTCAATTCATGATATCACCATCATTGGTCTGAGATTCCTCTCTGGCTGAATAAATCTATCCATCTCTCCAGTCCTTTTAATTACTGTTTTCCACTCCAATTCTCCTCCCCTCAGTGGCAACCACTCAAGTGTGTGCTCTGTCAAGCTGTGTAGAGGGATGTGTGTGTGTGTGTGTGTGTGTGTGTGTGTGTGTGTGTGTGTGTGTGTGTGTGTGTGTGTGTTTTCAATAAACATAGTGGTAGGGGCCTGGAGAGTGTGCTCAGTCTCTTACTGGGTGCTTTTTCACTGAGTGCTGTGTGTGTTAACTGTCCATGCTGCTGTGTGCTCCTGAGTTGCTTGTAACCACTCAGTTGCTTCTATTTTTCCCTGGTGGTAGACATCTGGGTTGCCTCCAATTCTGTGTTAGCACAAGCACTGTGCAATAAACACCCTTGCACGGTCCCTGCAGCAGCCTCAAGAATAGACCCCAAAGGTATCAAATCCTAATGCTTGGAGCCTGTGAATGTTGCCTTATATGGAAAAAGGGTCTTTGCAGATGTGATTCTGTTGAAGATTTTGAGATGGGGAGATTATCCTGGGGTATCAGGGTGGGCTGGAAATGGAGTTACATGTTGTATTAGTTTCCTGTGGTTGCTGTAATGATGCACCGTACTGTTCTGGTGGCTTAAGACAACAGAAATCTATTCTCTTATGGTTCTGGAGGCCAGAAGTCTAAAATCAAGGCGTCAGCAGGGCCACAGTGCTTCCAAAGCCCTTCCTTGCCCCTTCCAGATTCTAGTGGCCTTGGGTGTTCCTTGGTTTGTGGCATCATCACTCCAACCTCTCCCTCATTTTCACATGGCCTCCCCTGTTTTTCTGTCTGTCCTATTGCCCTCTTATAAGGACAGCAGAAATTGGTTTAAAGGCCCCTCCTACTCCAGTATGACCTCATCTTAACTAATTACATCTGCAAAGACCCTACTTCCAAATAAGGTCACTTTCTGAGGTTCTCAGTGAATGTGAATTTGGGGGGACACTATTCAGCCCACTACTCGTGTAATTCTTATAAAAGAGAGGCAGAGGTAGATTTGACACTCACACAGAGAAGGCGGAGTGAAGAGGGAGCAGAGGAAGATTTGAAGATGCTGGCCTTGAACATCAAATGCAGCCACAGACCAGGGAAGGCTAGCAGCAACCAGAAGTTGGAAGAAGCAAGGAATGGAGTCCTCCCACCCCAGAACCTCCTGAGAGAGTATAGCCCTGCTGACACCTGGGTTTCAGCCTAAAGATAGTGATCTTGGACCTCTTGACTCCAGAAGTACCAGAGAATACATTTCTGTTGTTTTGAGTCATTGAGTTTGTGATACTTTGTTACAGCAGCCACAAGAAACTCAGTCTGTTTGCGGGTCTGCAGGAGAATTTCTTGAGGGCATACCCAGGTGTGTGCTTACTGAGAAACTGTGGGCACAGACCTGATTTGGCTAAATGCTACCAGGTGGCTCTCCAAAGCGCCTGCATCCATCTAGTGGGATGCTCAGCAGCGGCACACAATGGTTCCTCTTTCTGCTTATTCTAGCCAACACTTGGCATCATACAGCTGATTTTTGCCAATCTGACATGTGTGTATCCTATCTCATTGTTGTCATTTGCATTTCTCTGATTACTAACGAATCTGGGATTTGAGCATCTCTTCACATAGTTACTTGCCAGCCTTTTCAGTTCCTTCTCCTGAGAATTGCCTATGCATATGTTTTGCTCATTTTCCTGTTGGATCTTTTTCTTATTGTTTTGCAGAACGTTCTTGTATATTTTATCCATTAATCTCTTGTTGGTTTTAAACAGCAAATATATTCTCCCCATCTGTTGTCTGTCTGTTAATTCTATCTGTGCTGTCCTTCATGGAAAGGAATGCTTAATTTTGCTGTAATCAAATCTAATCTGAGTGCTCATTTCGGCTGTGCATATACTACAATTGGAACGATATAGATAAGATTAGCATGGCTCCTGCACAAGTTCACAAAGTGTTCCACATAATTAAAACAAAGAAAATACAATAACAAATCTAATTCAAGGCTGACAACAGAAGGATGGATGGGTCAGGGACTATTGTGCAAACAGAGTGTTACCGTGTGTGTGTGTGTGTGTGTGTGTGTGTGTGTGCTGTGCATGCATGCAACCTCTGACTGAATGTCAACCCTCAGGATGGGTCCATTGCCTAAACTTTAGGCTTAACTGCTCCTCTGCTCCCTGCACCAACACAAACAGTTCACCACAGCAGTTCTCAGACTCTCCTGTGCACTAGAATCACCTCAAGGGCTTGCTAAAACCCAGATTCCTGGGTGCCACCCCCAGAGTTGCTGAGTCAGTAAGTCTGTAGTGGGGACCAAGGATCTGTGCCACTGATAAGCTCCCAGTGACACTGATGTTAGTGGCCCAGAGGCACACTTGGAGGGCCACTCTAGAGTACACAGGAAATGCCAGCATGTTGCTGAGGCTCTGAAGAAAGAAAGTATGGCTGCTTGTCAGCTGGCCAAGCAGCACCAGGAAATCCGAGGAAGATAGAGAAGTCACTTGTAATCATTGAATGCCAGTGCTAAAAGGCACCCCTGAGGCCACAAAGGCCAAACTCTTTGACAGAGGTCAAACATGAGACCCAAAGGGGGTCAGTTACTTGACCAAGGTCACACAATTTAGTTGTGGCCTAGGTCAGGTATGGTGGCTCACATCTGTAATCCCACACTTTGGGAGGCTGAAGTGGGAGGATTCCTTGAGCCCTGGAATTTGAGACCAGACTGGGCAACATAGGGAGACTCCATCAATAAATCAATAAACAAATAAAGGCCGAGGCCAGACTGTCTGGTATCAGCGCTCTTTTCTCTTCACACTTCCCATCCTAGTTCTCCTAAGGGACACATACATGGCCCTCCACATCTTGAGGACTTACTTTGAAATGGTGGAGGGGCGCCCTTGATGGTCACCCTGTAGTATTTCCCACCATCACCATCTTTATCACAGCTTGTTCAGCAGAAAGAAGCCAAGCAGTACCTAGAATACCTAGAAGCATTCACGTGACATGCAGCCCTGCCATCCCTCATTCCTTCCTTTCTGGGCACTCTGAGCAGCACTGGGGGCCATTTTGTGTGTATAGGAAGGGAGCATGGAGTGGTGGACACCCACAGACAGATCCCCATCCACCAACATAGACAGATTACCCCAACCCCCCATCAGTTCTATCCCTGCTTGGCTCTGTCACTCACACTGGCAGTAGGCTTCCTGGGACCAGGGCAGGGGTTTTCTCCTTGTGCCCACTAGCCCCACATTTGGGACCCAATGCCTCTCCCCACCCCCCCAGGCAGGAGGGCAGGAGGGCAGGAGGGGAAGGAGACTCGATCCTGGCCTCCTCCTCCACCTGGCAAAGGAGATAGCATATTTTCTGGGCTGGCAGTGAAGAACGCAGAAGGAGATTGGAGAAGCTAAAGCCAGGGGAAACAACCCCTATGCTATGCAGCTCAGCTAGGGGACAGGGCCCCCTCCAGGAGAGGAGAATGGCTGGGGAGGAAGGGAAATAGAGAGGGGAGTGGGAGACTGGAGAGAAAGGAGGGAAGGGGGTGAGGGGGTGGTGGTGCCAGGAAATAGAAAGGGAAGGCGGCGAACAGAGGTTAAGGTGGTGTGGGGTGGGCAGGGAAACTGAGGGGGGGAAGAGGACACGGGGAGGGAATGCAGAACAGCCTTGGACAGGGAATAGCAGGGAGGCAGTGGGTGGAGCAGAAGAGCCACAGCAAGTACTGGGGGGCTGGCTTAGAGCATGGGGAGCAGGGAGCTGGGGCCCTAGGGGCTCCTGTGGATGGGGAAAGTACAAGGGAAGGGCTTTGGAAAGGATGATATGCTTTCTGAAAAAGAAGCAGAATAGTGGGATGGTCCTGATACCACCAGCCCCCACTTTACCCCTACCCCTACCTCCCTACCCGCTTGCCTGTTTTTGTGTTTTCTGAGACTAGCTTTACTATTTATTTATTTAGAGACAAGGTCTCACTGTGTCACCCAGGCTGGAGTACAGTTCCCCCATCACAGTTCGCTGCATCCTTGAACTCCTGGGCTCCAGTGATCCTCCTGGCTCAGCCTCCCAAGCACCTGGGACCGCAGGCACACACTACACTGCCTAGCTTACGTTTACTTATTTATTTATTTATTTGTGTAGAGATGGGGTCTCATGACGTTGCCCAGGCTGGTCTCCAGCTCTTAGCCTCCAGTGAGCCTCCCATCTCAGCTTCTCAAAATACTGCGATTACAGGCATGGGCCATGACACCCAGCCTTTCCACCCCACCTTGCATTCCCCCTCTTACCTTTCAGTTCTGGAAGTCCAGCCTCTTCAGTTTTCAGCAAAACATCAGCCAGGCTGGGGAGATTGGCGGGGCATCCAGAGACCCCAGTGCCGTGAGTGGCCCACCATGCCAATCAGACCTTCCACTACTCACTGGGCCACTGGGCACCCAACTGCACCAAGCCCCGCTGGCCGTGGGGCCACTGAGTAGAGTTAGGCATAGGCCCTGCCAGCTGGGCTCAGGCCTCAGTGCTTGGCCACTGTCAAAGGGTTGCTTCGAGACTTTACCCTCACCGTGGGACTTTCCAGGGCCTTTTTATCAAATATAGGGGAATGGCCCAAGGAAAAGAGGCAGGACGACATAGCCAGGAGCGACCCTTAAGCCTTTGGCCTGCCAGCCTCTCAGCTTTTAGGCTGCCCTGGCTTTCCATGGCATCTGCAGCTGCCAACACCACCTGTCCCTGAGCTCACGGGATCTCATGCATGACCTCACATGTTCCTCACAGGCTTTCATTCATTCAGCCAAATGCATTTATTGAGTCCTCACAATTAGCCAGGCATGGAGCTGAGCACTGGGGTCTTCAGAGGCCCTGTCCACAGGGCACTGCCATGAACCAACCCCTCATTTCCACAGTGGAGATGGTGCTGGCACCGCTCCAGCATTCCTATTTCCCCAAGCCCCAGCTCCGGCTGTCCCAGTGCTGCTCTTACCAGATTTCCCTGGGGCTGGCTCTGGCCAGTCTCTCTTCCGAAAACCTGTCAGCTCAGCTGGACCTCTGGCCTTTGACATATGCTCCAGCCCCAGGCAGAGAGTAGGGCATTGGCCCTCCCCGGCCAGCAAGTCCTTCATCCCTGCCAAAAGCCCCACCTTGAACCCCAGGTTCCCACACATGTGCCCGCCCCCCGCCAACCACCCCAGCTACTGCCACACGCCAACTCTACCCACTCCCAGCTGGCTACATGTCCACATCTTGCCCCGCCCTCATCTCCCCCCAGGCCTCAAGTGCCTGGCCAGGCCCTGCCTTTGCCCCCTGTCCCAGGCCCAGCCCTCTGACCAGTCATCCTGCTAGCAGCTCATGCTGCTGACTGCTTGCTGTCTCCTTGGCTTCCAGATTTTCCTCCTCTCTCCCTGGCTGCTGCTTCTGCTGGTCTCATTCAGACTCATCCTCCTTAACCTATCCCTCACGAGTTGACATCCAAATACCAAATGATGGGGAGGGTGTGCGAACCTCGGAACCCTCAGACACTGCCAGTGGGAACGTAAAATGATGCAGCTGCTATGGAAAACAGTTTGGTTCCTCAAAAGGTTGAACATAGAATTACCATATGACCCAGCAATTCCATTCCAGAGTATATACCCAAAAGAACTGAAAACAGGGACTCGGGAGTTGTATACTAAAACAGGAATTGCACACAAATTTCATTCAACATTATTCACAATAGCCGAAAGCTGGAAGCAATGCAAATGTCCATCAACAGGTAAATGAGTAAACAAAAGGTAGCCTAGCCATACGATGGAAAATTATTCAGCCACAACAAGAATGAAGGCCAGGTGCAGTGGCTGCTTGTAAACTCAGCGCTTTGGGAGGCCAAGGCAGGAGGATCACTCAAGTCCAGGAGCTTGAGATCACTCTGAACAACCTAGTGAGACTCCATCTCTACAAAAACTTTTTTTTGAGATGGAGTTTCACTCTTGTTGTCCAGGCTGGAGTGCAATGGCACGATCTCGGCTCACCGCAACCTCTGCCTCCCATGTTCAAATCTCCTGTGTCAGCCTCTTGAGTAGCTGGGATTACAGGCATGCACCACCATGCCCTGTTAATTTTCTTTGTATTTTTAGTAGAGACAGTGTTTCACCATGTTGGCTGGGCTGAACTTGAACTCCTGACCTCCGGTGATCTGCCCGCCTAGGCCTCCCAAAGTGTTAGGATTACAGAGGTGAGCCCCTGTGTCCAGCCTTACAAAAACATTTTTTAAAATAATAAATAAAATTAGCTGATCATAGTGGTGTGTGCCTGTAGTCCCAGCTACTCGGGAGGCTGAGGTGGGAGGATCACTCTAGCCCAAGAATTTGAGGCTGCAATGAGCCATGATCACACCACTACACTCCAGCTTAGGCAACAGAGCAAGACCCTGTCTCAAAAAAAGAGAAGAATGAAGTAGCAACTCATGCTACAACATGACTAGGCCTTGAAAACATTACACTAAGTGAAAGAAGCCACATAAAAGGACAAATACAGTCTGATTCCATTTCTATGAAATGCACAGAATGAGAAATCCATAGAGACACAAAGTAGATGAATGGGGGCCAGGGACTGGGAGCGTGAGAACAGGGAGTGACTGCTTAACGGGTACAAGGTCTCTTTTTGGGATAATGGAAAAGTTCTGGAGCTAGATAGAGGTGATGGCTGCACAACATTGTAACTGTACTAAATGTCATTGAATTTTACACTTTATTTTATTTATTTATTGTTTTATTTATTTCTGAGATGGAGTTTTGCTCTTGTTGCCTAGGCTGGAGGGCAATGTTCAATTTCCACTCACCGCAACCTCTGCCTCTTGGGTTCAAGCAATTCTCCTGCCTTAGCCTCCCGAGTAGCTGGGATTACAGGCATGTGCCACCACACCCAGCTAATTTTGTGTTTTTAATAGAGACAGGGTTTCTCCATGTTGGTCAGGCTGGTCTTGAACTCCCCACCTCAGGTGATCCACCCTCCTTGGTCTCTCAGAGTCCTGGGATTACAGACGTGAGCCACCACACCTGGCCTTAAAATGCTAAATTTCACGTTATGTCTATTTTACCACTAAAAATAAAAGCCAGCATTCATTCCCGTTTGTCCTTCTACACTCTTTCTCTGCCTTCAGAGTCCAGCTGCAGTCTTCGTGTCATGCTGCAACCTTGTCTCCTCTCCCCACAAGGCCTCTGTTCTTGTGCTTTCCTCTGTTCCCCTCTATTCTCTGCCCCTCCATCCTGCTCTTTGGGCCCGGGGCTTGGTCCAGTTTCTTTTTGCATCCCCAGTGCCTGAAATAGACCTGAAATACAGCAAGCACTTAACATCTATGTGGCCAAAAAGTGAATGAACAAATGAGTCCAATCTTAACCCTTCGTGTTCAGATAGGGAAAGTGAGGGCCAGCTGACGGGAATTGACTTGCCCAAGGTCGCAGGCTGGCCAGTGGTAGAGTGGAGACTAGAAGCGTTGGCCCCAGCCCTCCACAGGATGCTTTTCTATCCTAACACATCCCTGCATTCTCACTCTTCCGCATCTTTTCCAGCCTACCTGCCCTCAGGGGTTCTCATCTCTTGTACCTTGCTGCTTCTGGCACCTTGAACCAAATGACCTCTGGAGGCTTGACAGTCTGGACATCCTGAAGTCAGTGCTCCCTCCTCACATCGCTGCCACTTGCTTCTGGTGATTGCACACAAAGGAAATCTGCAGGACCCAAAGGCAACTGGGGAATAGCCCCTCACACCAGTAAAGCCAAGTCATTCCTGAGACAATGCTCTCTCCATGGGAAAGCTGCTGGAAACAGGTGGAAAGGGAAGCTTGTCTCTGCCCAATGCTTTTATCATCACTTGTGCTGCTGCAGGCATGCTCCATTCTGTCCCCAGTGGGAGGAGGCTAGCAGGTGAAACACTGCCTGATCTTTGTGAAGTTCACACAGCACAACTGTGCACCAACACCACTGTGCTCTATTCTTCCCTTGTTTGCAGAAAGGACACAGGTATTGAAACTCACAGAGAAGTCCTGGGAGCAGGCTGGAAGATGAGGACCCTAAGGGCAAACAGGAACAGTCCTGGCAAGGCCAGAGGTCAGAGCTCAACCCAAGGGTAGGTAGAAGGCCAGCCTGGATTTGTCAGGCCATCTGGTTCTCCATAGGAGAAAGCCAGGTGGGAAAAACAAAGAAAACAGGAATTCTGGGGCTGGGTGCAGTGGTTCATGCCTGTGATCCCAGCACTTCTGGAGGTTGAGGCAGAGGATTGCTTGAGCTCAGGAGACCAGCCTGGGCAACATGGGGAAACCCTGTTTCTACAAAAAAATGAAAAAAAAAAAAAAAATTGCTGGGCCTGGTGGTGCATGCCTGTAGTCACAGCTGCTCGGGAAGCTGGGGTGGGAGGATCACCCGATGCCAGGAGCTTGAGGCTGCACTGCGCTGCGTTCCCACTACTGCACTCCAGCCTGGGGGACAGAGGGAGACCCTGCATCAAAAAAAAAGAAAAGAAAAACCCAGCAATTTCAGGAGGGGCCAAAGAGCCAATCTCATGTCATTTTACAAAACGATCTGACTTTGCCGCTGCATTTCTTCTTCTCCAGGGCCACTGTACCCCAGGTGAGCTCAGCCCCTGAGGAAGGAGTCCATGGGCAGCGCCTCCTTGTGTCTATGCCAAGAGGGATTGGCATGGCCTTCCATGCTTCAGCTCACATGCTGTGGGGAAGCAGAGGGAAGGCCAGCAACAGGTCAGAGCTGTGGCTGTGTGTTCAAGGAAGCCCCCCACTCTGTCCCCTCTATTCAGGGTGGCAGGAGAGCTCTGAGGGGCCATGCCTGAAGTGCTTGGGCTACTTTACTGATGGCTAGAGGAGCCCACAGGGCTTGAAAGACTCCTGCAGTTCTCCTGCAAACCTAAATTCCACAATTAGAGATGTGATTCTTTGAGTTGAACGTTGCCCTCTGTCCTCTCCCTCCTTTTTTTTTTTTTTTTTTTCGATACCGGGTCTCACTCTGTCACCCGAACTGGAGTGCAGAGACATGATCTAGGTTCACTGTAACCTCTACCTCCAGGGCTCAAGCAATCCTCTCACCACAGCTTCCTGAGTAGCTGGGACTACAGGTGCACACCACCATGCCCAGTTAATTTTTGTATCTTTTTTGGTAGAGACAGGGTCTCACCATGTTGCCCAGGCTGGTCTCAAACTCCTGGGTTCAAGTGATCCTCCCACCTTGGCCTCCCAAAGTTCTGGGATTACAGGTATGAGGCACTGCACTCGGCCCCTTACCTCCTTTTAAGCTCTATAGTAATATTTCTAGTCATGCTTGGCACTTGTACAGCATTAGACATCCCTCCTTCACGCTGTCATTGCCCTAGTACCTGGAGGCAGGCAGGGTAGGGATCATGAATCTGAATTTTTTTTTTTTTGAGACGGAGTTTCACTCTTATTGTCCACGCTGGAGTGCAATGGCACGATCTCAGCTCACCACAGCCTCTGCCTCTTGGGTTCAAGTGATTATTCTGCCTCAGCTTCCCAAGTAGCTGGGATTACAGGCATGTGCCACCACACCCAGCTAATTTTGTATTTTTAGTAGAGACGGGGTTTTTCGATGTTGGTCAGTCTGGTCTTGAACTCCCGACCTCAGGTGATCCTCCTGCCTTGGCCTCCCAAAGTGCTGGGATTACAGGCGTGAGCCACCGCGCCCAGCAGAATGTGATTTTATCTCTACAGAAATGGAGATCCAGAGACGGCAGTGGACTCTTAGTGCACTGAGGCCCAGCTAGCCCAGTACTCTTGACCTTGAAATTAATCTGTCTCTACCCTGCAGTACAGAACTGATTGTAACGTCTTTGTCCCCCAATACAGGAACAAGCAGACAACTAACTCCAAAACAAACTGTTTCTTGGTGGCCTAAAATCCACATGGAGGCTACTGGGTTTAGAGTTTAAAGTCCAAACTACGATTCATTCAATTCAGTTGGTCAGCCTACAAACATCTTCTGGAATTCTTTCATGATCCCAGAACACTCTCCTGGGACCAGGGGCATTCTGAGAGAACAGCATCCGCTTTTAACACATGAGAAGCCCAAAGCTGACTCTTGCCCAGGTGGAGACCTGCGTTTCCTGTAACAGAGCTTCTGGCTGTGCCCCCTACCTCCCACTCAGGTTTCAAGATCACAGGTGAGTGAGTGTAAAGAATGGTTTGATTACCCTTCCCAGGGACACTTACCAGTTAACAGGTGCTAAAGTCTCAGGTCAAAGAACTGAGCCTAATGGAGAAAATTCAGGTCCCTGAAATTCTCTCATCGACATAGGTGACAGGAGGTAAGGGACTCACTTCCCACTTCATTCCTCCGTGGGTTGTCCAGTGTTGCTTGGGATGGAGGAAGGCAGGCTGGTTGTGGTGGCTCCTGCTTGTAATATCAGCACAAGGTCGGTGGGAGGATCACTTGAGCACAGGAGTTCGAAACGAGCCTGGACTCCAGATGGGCCAGCACCTCCCCACTGGCCAATTTCTGGTCACCCTAAACACACACACACACACACACACACACACACACACACACTCACACTGGCTTGTGTACCCCAGGTGCTCTTCCCTTTTAGCTCCATGAAGCCTTCCAGCTTCAAACTAGGGGAAGGGGAAGAAGGGAGCCTAGGTGACAAGCCAAACAGCTTTAGGGGTGATGGAGGTAGAAGTAGGGCCTTGGGCTGTTTTTCTCAGCTCCTTTCCAGGTAAAAGGGGGTCTCTGAGGCAGGGTTCAAAGCTATGACAGCCGGAATCTTCTAAGAGCCATGGCAGAGGCTACTGGTAGAGTCATAATCAGAGCAATGGTTCTCAGTTCCCGGTTCCTCACGATGTACTCGTTGATGTACTGAGCAGTTAACAGGTGTTTTTTGTTGTTGTTTTTATTTTTATGTTTTGTTTTTGAGACGGAGTGTCACTCTGTCACCCAGGCTGGAGTGCAGTGGCATGATCTCGGCTCACTGCAACCTCTGCCTCCCAGGTTCATGTGATTCTCCTGTTTCAGCCTCCCAAGTAGCTGGGACTACAGGTGCCTGCCACCACGCCTGAATAATTTTTTTTGTTGTTTTTAGTAGAGACGGAGTTTCACTATATTGGCCAGGCTGGTCTTAAACTCCTGACCTTGTGATCTGCCCGCCTCAGCCTCCCAAAGTGCTGGGATTGCAGGCACGAGCCACTGCGCCTGGATAACAGGTGTTCTTAAAATTTAATTTAATTTATTTTTTTTAAAGACAGGGTCTCACTCATTGCCCAGGCTGGAGTATGGTGGTGCGATTTCAGCTCACTGCAACTTCCACCTCCCAGATTCAAGCAATTCTCTTCCTTAGCGTCCCCAGTAGCTGGGATTGCAGGCATCTGCCACCATACACAGCTAATTTTTGTATTTTTGGTAGAGACTGGGTTTCAACAAGTTGGCCAGCCTGGTCTCGAACTCCTGACCTCAGATGATCCGCCAGCCTTGGCCTTGCAAAGTACTAGGATTACAGACGTGAGCCACTGCGCCCAGCCTGTAGCTGTCATTTCTTTGGTGACTTCTATTATTATCCCCATTTTACAGATGGGGAACCTGAGGCACAGAGAAGTTAGGTAACTTCTCCAAGGTCGCACAACTAGGTGGGGGTAGGAGGCTGCCAGCTCCACTCCTAAAGCTCCAACCAGAAAACCAACAGGCCAGCAGACTAGTTAACCATCCTTCCCCCATCAAGTCGTTACCAGCTGAAGTTGACTGGGGAGGTGGAAGTGAAGCAGAAGTCCCCATCCTCATGACCCTGTCCCTTTCCCTGAAGTAAAAGAACAGGGACCAGTCCCCCAGGAGCCCTTGCTGGTTTTGGAGTCTTTTCTCCTTCCTGCTGAGGATACCTGGAAGCTGGGCAGAGAAGAAGGCCTCTGAGCCACAAGAACTGAGGGCAATAGGAAGGTCAGTAGTAGGCCACCTGGCAGAAAGGAGACTCAGGGGCAAGGGGCCAAGTGTTGCATATGGAGAGTGGGGTCTGGATGAAGGTGGGGTGGAGAAGTAGGGAGAGAAGAAAACCCAGAAGGACTTGTCTTGGAGATTTCAGTTTCTTACCAGCCTGAGCTGCCCTACCCAAGCAGTAGAGTCCAGACCAACGGCCAAGACATGGGCTCTGGGGTCAGAGAGACTGGACTCCAATCCTAGCTCCATCACTTACTAGCAATGTGACCTTGGGCAAGCCACTTCACCTCTCTAAGTCTGGTTCCTTGGCCATAAAACTGGGTGCCCCTAAGATCTACTATGGACGGGGCTGCAGTGAAAATCAGGGATGGTAGATATGACACCCTCAGGGCAGTGCCTGCCCTATAGTAGGTGCCCCATTGAGATTAACTGCTATTACTCTTTGGTGCTAACTTCAGTTGCTATGGACAGCTGAATACTGTCTCCTAAAAGATGTCCATGTCCCCATCCCCAGAACCCATGAATATGTCTAGGATCTTACATTACAAAAAGCACTGTTCAGACATGATGAAGTTAAGGATCTTGATGGTAGGAGAATGTCCTGTATTATCCGGGCAGGACCACACTAATCACAATGGTTTGTTGTTTTTTTTCTTTTTTCTTTTTTTCTTTTTGAGATGGAGTCTTGCTCTATTGCCTAGGCTGGAGTGCAGTGGTGTGAACTTGGCTCACTACAACCTCTACCTTCTGAGTTCAAGGGATTCTTCAGCCTCAGCCTCCTGAGTAGCTGGGATTATAGGTGCCCGCCCCCAAGCCCGGCTAATTTTTGTATTTTTAGTAGAGATGGGGGTTTCACCATATTAATGAGACTGCTCTTGAACTCCTGACCTCGTGATTTGCCTACCTCGGCCTCCCTAAGTGGTGGGATTACAGGTGTGAGCCACCGTGCTCGGCCCACAGTGGTCTTAAATAGGGAAGAGGGAGGCAGAAGGGAGGGTCAGAGAGAAGATGTGATGACACCAGGCAAGCAGAGTTCAAAGTGATGCAGCCACAAACCAAAGAACGCAGGTGGCTTCTACAAGCCGGAAAGACAAAGGAACAGGTTCTTCCCTGGAGCCTCTAGAAGAAACACAGCCCAGCTAACTAACACCTTCACTTTAGCCCAGTGAAACCCATTTCAGACTTCCGACCTCCAGAGCTGTAAGATAATGTATGTGCGTGGTTTAAAGCCACTAAGTTTGTAGGGGTTTGTTCAAGCAGTGATAGGAAGCTGATACAGTTGCTTTTCTATAGATGTGAGCCTTTCCCAGCTGAGCCTGTTACTTCCCCAATCCTGATGTCCTCCTTCCCCTTGGGGCACTTCTGTTCCTGTGCAGATTTCTGTCCCAGGGCCTGGCAGTTTGAGGAGCTGATGAGGTGTGGTTCCTGGACCAGCAGGGTCAGCATCACATGGGGACTTGTAAGAAACACGAATGTTCTGGCTCCATCCCAGACCTATTGAATCAGAAACTCTGGTCTGAAACCCTGGAATCTGCATTTCAACAAGCCCTCCATGGGATATTGATGCACACTGAAGCTTGCCCACCACTGAACCCATTTATTTGCATGTCTGCCTCCCTCTCTATAGAGCAGGTAGGAATTACTGCTGCCCAGGGTCACCCTTGGCCAGGAGAGGGACCTCCCTCCCTATGCCCACCGAGTGCCTCTGTCCCAGCAGTTCTTGGGCCACATTGTCATTCTCTGCTTGTATATCTTTCCCACTAGACTGTGAGTTCTGCCAGGGCACAGGCTGTCTTTTCTTGTTCAAGGTTGTATGTATTCTTGGCATCTGAGTGCTTAGTAAATGCTCAATCAATATTTAAGAGTATCTGACTGACTGAATGAATGAATGAATGGTGTTCCCCTGCTACTAGAGAGACACATGTGTCTAGCTCCTGTATTTCCTGTCACCTGGCAGTGAGATTTAAAGGCTTGGTCAAAGGAGTGTGTATTCTTGAAACACTCTCTAGGTGTTGTATTTTATTTTGTTTGTTAAAAAAAGACAATTCCATCCTGTTCCCCTTTCAACCTAGGGACCAACCTTTCTTCCTCATGGCTTTGTGAACACCATATTCTTCACCCAGACCACTGGGTCTGCCTGCTTCCCAGCTTATGATGACACCCAGGTGGTCTGGCAAGGATAACTGAAATAGCGGTCATGCCTCTAGGTCGCATACAAGACCAGAGCAACCACAGCAAACCAAGATCAAGCCAGAGCTGCTGCTTCACCTTGTATCCCCGTGGCACCTGTCCAGGGCCTCTCACTGGGGACCTGCTGGGAAATGCATGTTGAATTGAATTGACAATAATTACCACTGGCTTCAGGACAGGCGCAGTGAGAGTTGGCCCTGTCTGCTGGGCCCTCCCCTGCAGCTCTCCTCTGGGCCTGGGAACACCCTGAGCTCCACACCTACACCATACGGATCAATGAATCGACCGCCCAAGTTAGCTAAATGGGTTATGACATGGCTTTCAAAGTCAGCAACAAATAATCGCTGTCTGCTAACAGTCTATAAAGCACATGCTTATGTAGAAGCCAGCCAGATTAATCCAGCAGGACGAAGGCAGCCTGCTGCTTCCAAGGCTAGCCTGTGAGCTCTGCTGTGCTGGGTCCCCTGCCTTACTCTAGATGTGCTAGGTTAAGAGGCCAATGGTGCTTTGGGTGCTTCTGATGAGCAGCCTGGAAGATAATGCCATATGGGGGCCAGAAAGAGGACCAGGCTCTTGGGGCCAGCCCTCTGCTCAGGCTCTGGCCACGGCTGTCATGAGCACTCCAGGCAGGCAAGGAGACCTCTCCCAGAGCTCTGGGCCTCCACGGGAGGGCAGAGACGGAGGAGTTAGGGGCTGGCTCCAGGCCTAGACAGACGAGTGAGTGGGTTGGGAAGAGTAGCCAAGTCACCAAGGCATACCAGGCTGCGTCAGGGCCTGCCACAGGGTGTCACATGTGCTCATGGGGGACACGGCCATTCTTGTCGCTGTCCACATACACTCTTACATTGCTTCTGGGAATGGCCTCATCGTCTCTTCACTGCCTAGGTAGGAGTTAAGATAGAGCAATGTCATCAATAATTGATTCTGGGCCAACGTACGGTGCTCCCTTTAGGAAAACCGGGACATGTACCACTGGGGTCCGGTGATGTGAAAGGGGGTAATCCTGTTGAAATTGTCAATGGTACAAAGGAAAGTTTGAGATGGGAATTACATGTGACCCTTCAGGAACATCTGACTCCTCAGAGCCTCTTGCAAATCATGGTTGCCTGCCTGGAGGAGAGGGTATTTAAAGATTGTTAGAGAAATCCATAGGATTGCACTCTGGACTCTGAGAAATCCACAGGATTGAATAGGACCCATATGGATGAGCAGGTGACCAGCTCAGGCTTCCTTCAGGTGGGGGTGGTTGGAGATCTTCATGCTGGATGATCTCCCAGGTGATACAGATAACAGTCACTCCAACAATCCCAGCAGGTCACCGGCCAGGACCGGCTGCAGCCCCTCCTCTGCTAGGCGAGCTGCTGCGCAGGACATGCTGCACTGTTGCTTGTCTTCCCTCCTTCCGTCCCCTCTTCCCTTTGCCTCCTACCCTGGCTCTTCTTTTTCTGTCCCACACTCCCACCACCTCGACTGTCTAACACCCGGGTCCCCGCCAGGGGCCCCACATTCTCTGCCACTTGGAGAGCTCCTGCTTCTCGTGCCCTTGATGAGTCTTCCCCTGTACAGTGCCTCTTCTGAATCCTGGACCTGCATCTACCTGGTGCAGAAGCTTCTCTTTAAGGTCCCACTGTTACCTCCACATCAAAAAGCCCCTCCCTTCACCTCTCTCTGCCTTCTCCCTCCCCCGGCAGCTCTCTCCCTGTCTGTCTCAGTCTCTGCCTGAGGCCTCTCCATCCTGACTTCAGACAGCTGGTCTCTAAGTGTCATGGCATGGAGAGCTGTTCCCTGACCCTGACCGTCTTGTGGCTTGTTTCCTCTTCTGCCCCTGCCATGGTTCCTCCACCCATCCCCCCTCCCTGGCCTCCTGCACCAGCCTCCTCCTAACTGGTCTCTGCCTCCCGTCTTTTCCCTCCTCTATCTGCTCCCAACTCCCCCTTGAAAACTCAGTGTATCACTGGAGCCTCTCAATGAAATGTGATTTTGATCTGCTTGCTCCAGCTCACAGTCTTCACAGCTCCAGTCCCCACAGGGCCTGGTCCTGATCCAGACTCCTCACTCCCCAGGACCTGCCCTAGCCTCCGCTGCCGTCAGCTGCAGCCTCTGGGTGTCTGTGAGCCCCAGTTCGAAAAGCACTGACCCAGTCCAAACTCCTCACTTTCTGGGATGGGAAACAAAGCCTCGGGGCCTCACCTCATCCCATGTCACTTGCCACTCTCTCCTGACACTCTGGCCACACACGCGGTGCTCCGCTCACTGCTCAGAAAAGGCACAAACTTCTCCTTTGCCTGGGCCAGACAAAGGGAGCAGGCTAAGGTTATGCAGCAGGTTGGTGTCGGGTTCAGGCAAACTCAACTGGCACAGCCAGCCTTTGTCAGTGCCAGGGCAGGGTGCTTCAGCAGGGACAGCTGGCAAGTTCAGTAGGGTGATAGCTGAGATGGCCTTTGTGGCCAGGAGATCAGTGGCCGTATGGGGAAATTGAGCCAAAAAATAAATATGTAGAGGATTATAAAAACCAGGTTTCTCGGCAAGGGTGGGGAGAGAAGTGTAAATATGGAAGGGTGGCGTGTAAGAATCAACTCGAGTTATTGGATTCAAATGACAGGAACTGGTGTGAATTACTGGTTTTAGACAGATAGCTGTTTTTTCCCTGCATCCTCACATGACAGAACGGGTAAGGGAGCTCTCTGGGGGTCCTTTTTTTTGAGATGGCGTCTCACTCTATCGCCCAGGCTAGAGTGCAGTGGCATGATCTCAGCTCACTGCAACCTCTGCCTCCCAGGTTCAAGTGATTCTCCTGTCTCAGCCTCCTGAGTAGCTGGGACTACAGGTGCCCGCCACCATGCCCGGGTAATTTTTTTATTTTTAGTAGAGATGGGGTTTCACCAAGTTTGCCAGGCTGATCTCGAACTCCTGACCTCATGATCTGCCCACCTCAGCCTCCCAAAGTGGTGGGATTACAGGCGTGAGCCACTGCGCTTGTTGGGGGGCCTCTTACATAGACATTAATCCCATTCATGAGGACCCCGTCCTCATGACCTAATCACCTCCCCAAGATCCCATCTCATAATACCATCACCTTATGTGTGGCAATTTCAGCACAGGAATGTGGGAGAGGGATATACAGATTCAATCTATAGCAGTGTGTGTACATGTGAAAGATTATACATACATCTATTTCCTAGTTCTGTCCACTGAGAGGGCCTAGAAGCAATGACACCCTGGTAGCAATGAGCATACCTAGCACCCAGCACCCAGATCTTAGTTTCTGAATAATATTGTCCACTGAAAGGAACCAGGTTTCTTTTTTTTTTTTTTTTTTTTTGGAGACAAAGTCTCACTCTGTTGTCCAGGCTGCCTCAGCCTCCCAAATAGCTGGAACTACAGACATGCGCCACCATGCCTGGGTAATTTTTATATTTTTAGTAGAGAAGGGGTTTCATTATGTTGGCCAGGCTGGTCTTGAACTCCTGACCTCATGATCCCCCCGACCTCAACCTCCCAAAGTGCTGGGATTACAGATGTGAGCCACCACGCCCAGCCTAGGAACCAGGTTTCTTAAGAGAAATGGTTGATTCCCTGGGACAGTGAAGTTACAAGATGAACCTGAAACATCCTGTGCTGCCAAGAAAGTAAGGATGTGTTCAAAGAATGATGGAACCATCTTGGTCAAATGGGGCTCCCATTGACCAAGTCTGGAACAGTATGAGCATCAGAATAAATAACAAATTGTATATAAACCATGGAATAGGAGTTCACAAGCCCATGCCAATATAAATAAGTAGGCTGGGCACAGTGGTTCACGCCTGTAATCCCAGCACTTTGGGAGGCCGAGGTGGGCAGATCACAAGGTCAAGTGATCGAGACCATCCTGGCCAACATGGTGAAACTCCGTCTCTACTAAAAAATATAAAAATTAGCTGGGCATGGCGGCGTGCACCTGTAGTCCCAGCTACTAGGGAGGCTGAGGCAGGAGAAGTGCTTAAACCCAGGAGGCGGAGATTACAGTGAGCCGAGATTGTGCCACTGTACTCCAGCCTGGTGCCTGGCGACAGAGCGAGACTCTGTCTCAAAAAATAAATAAATAAATAAGCAAGCAAACAAATGGGAGAGGAGGGAAGGTCCTTCCTACAGCAGAATGCCAGCTAGTAATGTAGAAGGAACAATGACATGAGAAAATCATAATTTGGCAAACATAACAATAATAATTAATTCAGGCAGGAATTATCAATAGATGCTAAAACTAGTGAGTGAAAGTTTAATGAGGAACAGATATTTATACAATCCCAAGGTACCTCCCCCGATACTTACTAATTATTTACAAATTAACAAGTACAAAAGCCCTGCTAATTCACATGACAGTGGAGAGATCTGACAAATAACACTTTAATCAAGTGATCAAAGTTAATGTTATCAGTAATGATAACATTATCATTACTCCATATCATTTCTCCATATTACATTAATCCATATTGTATACCACCTGATAGGATGCACTGAGAACACATCATTCCCAACGTATTCCTGAAGGAACATCAAGCAAACCCAAATTGAGGGGCGTGCTATACAATACTTGGCCTGTACTCTTCAAAAATGTCAAGGTCATAAAGAACAAGGAAAGACTGAGAAACTATTCCAGATTGTAGGAGACCGAAGAGGCAGGACAACTGCATGCGACATATGGTCTGGGATTGGATCCTGGACCAGAAAGAAAACCAGGAAAAATAAAGTTGTTGTTGTTGATGATGATGATGGTGTTGATGACGATGGCAAAGGTTTTTGTTGTTTGTTTGTTGTTTTCACTACAAAGAGCATTAATTATTTGGACACTCAGAGAAATTAAGTAAAATCTATGGATTAGGTCATAGTGTGAAATGTTGATTTCCTGATTCTCATTGGCATACTACGGTTTTGTAGGAGAGTGTCTTTAATTTTAGAAAACACACACTCAACCATTTAGGGGTAATGGAGCATCATGTCAGGAACGTACTTTCACATGATTTGGTAAAAATAATAGTGAGAGAGACAGAGCAGGAGAGAGAGAACCATAAGACACATGTGGTAAAATGTTAACTATTGGGAATCTAGCAGAAGGTTAAAGAGGTAAAGAGTCCTTGTTTTGCTTTGTTTCGCTTTGCTTTGTTTTGAGACAGTGTCTCACACTGCCACAGGCTGGGATTCAGTGGCACAATCATAGCTCACTGCAGCCTCCACTTCCTGGGCTCTCAAGTTGTCCTCCCACCTCAGCCTCCTGAATGGCTGGGACTACAGGCACATGCTGCCACAGCTGGCTAATTTTTATTTTGTTTTATTCATTTTTAGTAGACATGTGGGCTCATTATATTGCCTGGGCTGGTCTCAAAGTCCTGGCCTCAAGTGATCCTCCCACCTCAGTTTGCCAAAATGCTGAGATGGCAGGCATGAGCCACCACACCCAGCCAGTAATGAGTTCGTTGTACTATTCTTACAACTTTTCTAAAGTTTAAAATCATTTCAAAATTAAAACTTGTTTTTAAAAATGTATAAACCCAGGTCTCCTGCCCCACTTCCTTTCCTTTCCTTTCTTGTAAAACATACAAGAAATAGACTTGTATGTTTTATTTATTTGTTTATAATGTGGGCTACATTTTTTTTCCTTTTTTTTTTTTAGAGCTGAGGTCACACTTGGCTGTCCAGGCTGGAGTACATGGGCTATTCATAGGTGCCATCATAACATGCCATAGCCTCAAACCCTTAAGTTCAAGCCATTCTCCCGCTTCAGGCTCCTGAGTAGCTGGGAATACAGGTGTGCACCAGCACAGCATCATGTTTAGGTAACATTTGCAAAGCTACATCTGGCTCTAGAGGAACGAACCCCAGGCACACTGATTTACGGCCACACTTCGGTTGTCCTTCTAATTGCATATTACCCCTGATCTCTCAACTTACTCCTCAAACTTTACTTTTTAGAAATGAAAGCCATCCTTAATGCCAAAGCTCCTCTATCATGGAGGCTGTCACAAGGCCACGCCCCACTGCCTGGAGTGTTCTCACCTGCCCTACTTGGGTGGCACCCAGAGGGCTGCCCAACTCAGGCCTTATGTGGTGAAGAGAATAATGACCCCCAAAGATGTCCATGTCCTAATTCCGGGAACCTGTGAGTGTGTTACCTTAAATGGCAAGACACCTAGCAGATGTAAGGATTTTAAGATAAGAGAATTATTCTGGATTATTTGAGCCAGCCCAGTATAAACACAACTGGTCCTTATAAGGCAGATTCAGGAGGGTGAGAGTCACAGAAGGAGATGTAATGATGGAAGCAGAGGGAGAAGTGATATGGCCACAAGTCAAGGAATTTAGCCTCTGTAAGGCATAAAAGGTGAGCAAACACGTTCTCTCCTAGAGCCTCCAGAAGGAATGAGGCAGCCCTCTCTTAACTTTAGTCCAGTGAGACCCATCCAAAACTCCCGACCTCTAGAACTGTAAGATAATAAATTGGTGGCCAGCACAGTGACTCACACCTGTAATCCCAACAGTTTGGAAGGTGGAGGTGGGAGAATTGCTTGAGCCCAGGAGTTCGAGACCAGCCTGAGCAACATAGCAAGGCCCTGTCCCTACAAAAATAACAAAATAATTGCTAGGTGTGGTAGCATGCACCTAGGTATGGTCCCAGCTACTCCGAAGGCTGAGACTGGAGGATTGCTTGAGCTGTGCTGGCTCCACTGCACTTCAGCCTGAGGGACAGAGTGAGACCCTGCCTCAAAAACAAACTAAAGAAAGTAATAAATTGGCATTGTCTTAAAGCCACTAAACTTGTGGCAATTCATTACAGCAGTGGCAGGAAACTAATGCACGTTGTTTCCTCCACTGTGGAGAATGTGGAGCTCTCCAAGGTCCGAGCCATGTCTTGTCACGTCCCCATCCCTTGCAGGGCCTCCTTACCTGAGCCCTGACCCCTAGTTGGCACTCAGGAAATGTTTGAATTCACTCAGCCAGGAGAGGCATTGAGGGCAGCGGGCCATGACAAATGTGCAAGGCCTCCCGCCCCTCTCTGAAGGAGTCAGGTTTCCTATGGATGTTTACATTCTGTTCTGTCTGCCCAAGACTGGTCTTGCTTGGCTGTGGTGGCACTACCAGCTGCGGGGATGGTAATGTGCTGGGAGTTGGGGTGAGAGCATTTTAATGCCTGGGAAAGGAATCGCAGCCCCAAAGACACTGCCTAGGAAGCATCTGGAAGTTTCCTTACCCTAGCTGCCAGCTGTGCAGGGAGAGATGCTCTCACAATGCCAGGAGGGCAGGGCAAAGGCTGAGAGCTCTGGGACCTGCAAGTCCAGAGCCCAACAAGTGGGTCCAGCTGGTGCCTATACCGATGGCAGGACCCAGGTCACTGAGCTTTTCGCTACCCAGACCTGGGGAGAGGGAGAAAGGGGAAATCTTGCATCCTGTGTGCATCAGAATATGGGGTAAGGCATAGTTTAAAAGACATTTAGTGATGGAAATGTTCTGAAGAGTGATTGTGGTGATGTTTGCACAACTCTATAAATTTTCTAAACATTACTGAGTTATACAGCTGCAATTTATGGTATCTACATTATACCTCAATAAATCTGTTTAAAAAAAAAAAAAGTATTATAGCATCTTTTTAGAAAACCCATAAAGAGCTGTATTTTCCCAGCGCAAACCGCTGGAGGTAAAGTTTGCATTAATATTTTCATCTGGTGAGGTGTGAGTTTAAAAAGGTGGGGCCCCTTAGCAGCCCACCAGGGACTCTCAGACACTCTTGGGGAACACATAGCTCTCTTTTGTCTACAGATACCCCGTTTCTGCCCTCAGGGAGCTCCCAGTAGAAACGGAGAGAAAGTGCAGGAGTGACAAGGATCAGTGTGACCAGGGGAAGCAGACCAGGTACCGGGGACTCTGAAGCGGGGACAGGAGCTGGCGGGAGCTAGCGTTCCCAGACTTCCGCCTCCGTGCCCCACCCCCAATCCAGCCCCGACACCAACCCCCTCGTGCCAGCTGCCTCCCCCTGCTCCTTCCCTCTAGCCCTTCTTCAGCTCAATCCATTACCTTCTGTTTACAGCCTCTTCAGACAGTTTTCCTTGGCTCGATGCCAAGCCAATTTGAATTAATTTTCCAAGCATGACCCTGTGAGTCACAATATTAAATGCCTTCCAGATAGTTCTCATTGCTGCACACACACGGCGCATTGGCCAACCATCTGCAATCACAATGAGGTGCCCAACCCCACAGAGTGGCGTCCAGCACGAGCAACAACATCCCCCAAGAGTGGCCCTGGTACAGGCCAGGTGCAGAAAGATCTCAGCACATGTTCTTCTGGGGCTCCTTGGAAATTTAAAGAGAGGTGGGGCAGCTAAGGAAGGACTGCCCACCAATCAGCTTTCTTTCATTTAAGCAGCTTTATTGAGATACAATTCACATCACATGTATCACCCATTTGAGGTATACAATGTAATGGTTTGCAGTGTATTCACGGAGCTTTGCGATTGTCACCAGCCAATTTTAGAACATTTTTGTCACTCCCTGAAGAAACCTCATACCCGTTTAACTATTTTCCTCCTACATCCCTCTCCCCCTGGCTCTAAGCAGCCAGTAACCTATTCTCTGTCTCTGTAGATTTTCCTAGTCTGGACTTTCATTTGAATGGAAGTATATAGTATGTAGCTTTATTGGTCAGCTTTTCAAAAGGAAAATTGCCAAAGGACTGAAGAACAGCATTTTGGGGATGGGGGGTTCCTCTATATTGACGGTAAAGTGGGCAGAAAAAGGAGGGGCTCTCACCCTGTCTTTGCAGGAGCATTTCAAGGTGGGACGTGAAAGGGGTAGCCCTCCACTCGGTGTGAACCAGCCCCACCCAGCCACAGCCTACCCTTGCCCTCCCACCCCGGGAGAGCCTCAAGGTCCTGTGCCCACAGGGACCTACCCTTCCTTCTTCCTTCAAAATATCCCTCAGGCTGGGCCGGGCATGGTGGCTCACGCCTATAATCCTAGCCCTTTGGGAGGCTGAGGTGGGTGGATCACCTGAGGTCAGGAGTTCAAGACCAGCCTGGCCAACATGATGAAACCCCATCTTATTAAAAAAAAAAAAACCCCTCAGGCTGGTCTCTCCTGGAGCTGCCATCCCAAAAGGAGAGGGAGAGAAGGAGAGCTGCCTGTTCAATTCTCAGGAGGAGC